>VCMS01000182.1:0-112929 GCA_022539475.1 Gracilaria domingensis | reverse complement strand
GAGATATTGAAGGGGCGAAGAGTTGTATTTCGACTACGGAGAGCAGTACGCCTGGGACTGGGCTCTGACATTGGGGCAATAGATGAGTTCAGTAGCGAATAGAAAGTAAATATGCTTGTGAGTGTTGCAGCTGCCTGCAATACGCGTTGTTGTACATGTACACTGGAGCTCTTCATCTGTAACGGCGATATTTGCGACCCATTGGGCACCTCAAATTCCTAAAAAGCAGGAACTGCGGAGTCTCCCGGAATATCTGAACCATGCACCCCCCCCCCACCCCCTCCCCCCCTCCCCAACAATTTCGTTCATTACCCTGTTTATCTCCACAGCATGGGTATAACGCCGAGAAAGCGAAATAGTACGCAGCGGAACAAGAGTGGACAGAAGAAGAGAAGAGCATCGGATGATACGAATCAGGCTACAAGCACCGCACTTCCTAAACGGAAGTCGTCCTCGACGAAGGAGAGAGTCAGTGGGCGTCCTTCTACAGGACTCTCTCGCCCATCTCGCAGCGGCAGCGTCTTCCGGGATTGCGTCAAGAATTCGTGGATCAGCGAACGATGTCGTGCCGTCAACTGCCGATAATGCAAATCGTGCATCTGTCTCTGCTCCTCAAGAAGATGAGGTAACTCGGCCCAGCGGGTCAGGACAGGAGGGCATGACAACTGGAACTGAAGAGGTTCGTATGACACCAAAACCTTCATGTCCCCGGCCGATATCGAAGACCGGAGCTACTGGGGCGCGGGTTACGCCGCCCAGTGGATCTGGACAACAAGGGACAATGACGAGAAGTCGTGAGAGTCCTAGTATATTAAGATCGTCACGTCCATCCCTCTCTTCTAGAACTGGGGCCGCTATGAATCGTATCATGCCTCGCAATGGGTCCGGACAAGGGAGAAACACAATAAGAAATCGAGAGACAACTGATAGACGAGTTACTTTTCGACCTTCCCCTCTTTCCAGAGCGGGGGCCGTTGCAGCTCGTACGAGGCCCAATTCATCTGATATACCATGCCATGGAGGAGGACATACACGGGAGTTGGAGCTCGGAGCTGTGCCAAGGGTGGACACAGAACGCCTGCAGCCTCTCGTGGCTAAGGCTATGGCACATGAGGATAGTTCCGATAACGAAATAACACCGAATCCTGCGGCATTACCGGGGCCTGTCGCCGAAGAAGCTAGGGAAATAACGAAAGATATCCAAACTGGTGTGAATTCAAGCTCTATGAACAGACCTGATCTTTTAAATGAACTGAATTGCTTGAAAGAAAAGGTTAAGACGCTACAAGAGGACTTGATGGTTCGGGGAATTCTAGTGAAGGTCGCCTAAGAGCAGAGTACGGCTTTGAAAAAGAGGCTTGAAGAGAAGGATCTAGTCATTGAAGGGCTAAGAGGGGCACTGAAACAGGAGGGAGATAGGAGTACACGTGCTGGTGAACCTGGGCAGACAGGTCGAAAGAAGCATAAAATTGAGGTGTGCGACGAGTTTCGAGCGGTTGCTCGAGCAGTGTATCACAACATGCTGACGTGGGCAAGGAGAGAAACAAGTGAGCTATGGCTCGAAGGTGAGTCGCTCACCCGAAATTGGGGTAACCGTGCCGAGAAGGTGGAAGACGCAACTGAGAGTGGGAAAGGGCTTATTGAGCCGGAGGAAGGTGGTTCATACATGGTTCCTAAAAACCCCGTGGAGCTCTTGGGCAGTTTTGGCATGTTCACACCTTCGGTAGAGGGGGGGCCAGATGCTTTGCTGAAGAAAATGGTTGAAAGCGAGTTGAAGGAGTTGAGCTGGGAAGGTATTAGAAAAGCATCTCTTACCGACAGGTGTATACTGGAACTTTGTGCAGATATGTGCCTTAGGCAGAGAATGCGGCAGACCATGAGTGACGTCGTGGGCGTTCGTAAGAGAAATACGAGGGATAAACTATTTCTGCTCCTGGGGTACGATCTGATTTGGAGAAGAACAAAGCTGGTAGAAGAGAATGCTGACGAACTCACAATGCAGTTGAAGGAAGCGCAGGAGAACATACTGTGTCTTGACGAAAATGGTGTACCGAACACTTCATGGTGGAGAAAAGCCCCATTTGTTCGTCTAAAGTACTCCAATGCGGACAATGTCGAGGATATGCCGACGGAAGATCAAGACTTGTTCTTCCGAAACCGTGTCGGGGTACAAGTGCTGAAGGAGTTTATTGGGTATGATGTGGAAGACAAGGATACGGGCACCTTTTTAGATGGCACAATACTGTTGCTCGCACGTTTGGACGCTTGGGTGTTGACGGTTGTGAGCCTTCTAAGTACGGATGTGTCAAGGGGTGGCCAGAGACAGAAACTGTTAACAAAGAAGTTTGCTGAACTGCTACCTCTGTGTTTAAAGAATGTTCTGGGGGATGTTAGGCAACATGTCTTGAGGACCAATTCCAGCGAGTTTCATAATTTTGGAACGACAACGGAAGATTGGGCTAAGGTTCTTGGTAATGACATGAGAGAGGCTACATTTGGATATCGAATGCCGTCGAACGGAAGACTTTACCTCACTGTGAAAGAACAATTTTTTATTGACAGTGTGAGCCGAAGATTGGGGTCTATTAGCGATTGCTTCGTTGGTGAATGCGAGGAAGGGGATATGGAGTTCAAGGAAATGGACATGAACGATTTCGGAATTAACACAGGATCACAAGAAAAGGCACCACAAGGTGAACATGTAGAGGATGGAGCCCTTAATGTTTAAGGCTGTACAAGATCAACGTGCTCAGTTGGTCCTTCATCTGAATCATGATAGAATCGATTGATGTAGAATCGGTGTTGAAACCATTGAAGTGGAGGACAAAAAGGTGAGCAGGGTAGTTTGATCGAACAACATGGACAGTTCCCTGTAGTGCAGAAGCCGGAACCATCCCGTACCAAGGAGTTAACTCTACGATAGTCTCCGCTTTGGAATAACGAGGGAACGGAAGAGTGTGGTTCTTTTCATCGTTTGTAGCCCACCGTAAAGATATGCATTTCAATATGTGGTCGGTGTTTGTTGCGGGGGGTAAAACTTCGAAATACCGGACGAATGCCACATCTGGTGCGGTAAGTGCAGAATCAAGGAGAGATATTCGAATCAGAGCGACTACCTGGGCAACCCAAGTCTCTGAATCTTCTCCGCTTACCAATACAGTGGAAAACTTTGGCTTTCTACTGGGACCAAATGCTGGAGAAGCGAAGACACGTTGGATGATGGGGTATTTGGGTCGTCCCAGCTTAAGTGCCTTAGAAGACGAATCGAAGTGTTCAAGAGTCGGAACGAAACCGCCTTTCACGAGGGCCGAATTCACCAGAGTTATCCTTGTCTTTTCTGGGAAGTATGTAATAGAGTGCTCATCCAGTGTTTCTTTCACGAGACTGAGGAAAGGAGGAAGGGCTTGTTCACCAATTTGATCAAGAATCGACCTTGTGTCCGTACTTGAGAACATTTCTCTAACAGCAGTCCATGTTTTTGAACTGGACATACTTGAAACACAATGTTGAAGAGCTCGTAAAGTGAAAGAACGCCCTCTCATTGCAAACCGAGGAAGCTGTGTGGAAGTTCCTGGTAAACCTGGATTACGCTGGTAAGGAGTATTGCCATTCCATTGCTTTCTAACATGTCCGTGCTCAATGGAGCAAATAGTCTCCTCCACAGCCGTTGCTGTTCTTCTGGACGTCTTTTTGTAGTGTCTTTTAAATAGCAGGTGTGCATGTTCGTATATGCCTGCGTCGTAGTACTTGATACTTCCCAGACGGCGAATATCGTCCACGAGATGATCGAGAAGATGAAACTTCAGAGTTCCCAGTCTGGAGGGATGAAAATCCGCCAGAGTCTTTGTTGCGGAACGCTTGAAGGCTTCAATCTCCGAACTAAGACACAGGAGACAGCTTTCAGTCCAATACGGGTCACGATTGTATCTGAATAAGGTCGAGAGCAAGTCCGAATACTGAGAGAAAACGGTTGTGATTGGGGCAACGTCCTGTTCTCCACAGCATATGTCAAAGAATGCTCCTATAAAGGGAAAGACCATGTCAAGTGCTTTGTAGTTTTTGGCCTCCAGCATTCCACGGAGACCGTCTTTCGTGAAGATACCATTCAAAGATCTGCCTTTCTCCTGCGTGGAGAAATCGATATGTAAACCTTTGGCAGGAGAATCGCGTTCTATGGCAGCTAGAATTGCGTTTGCATGGTTGAGGAGTTGGGTGCGTATCGTTCGAAATGAACGCGATGCAGATGTTCCTATTGTGGTGCACAGGGTGTCTGACTGCAGTCTCTCGATTGTGGCCGTTTTTATCAACTTTGAGATGCCGAGATGCAAGTTGTGTAATGGTTCGAATGAGAACAGACTGTATGGAGACAGTCCCGGGATCATTCCAAGGCTTACGGAAGTTTCGAGGAACGAAGGAATGAGAGATATGGAATTTGAACGCATCAGAGTATCCGCTTGAGATCTCCTCTCCCTCGCACGACGTGAACGTCTTTCCGCCTCGTCTTTTTGTGCATGTTGCAAGATAGCTGTGTATGTCTTTCGGATGCTTTTCGTGTGCTTTTGAGAACGTCCGTTGAATGAGGTGGGAATAGGACTGCATAAAGATGAGCGAGGGGCTTTGCATCTATGACACGGGCTTTCCGTTTTGGTCCCATGAAGAATGGACAGAATGTCCTTAGCCTCAGGAATGTCCGCACAATAACTTGCAAGCAGAGGATGGCACACTCGACTTAGTTTGTCTTCGCCGATGAACTGAAAACCTTTCTGCGTGAGATTTAGAATGGGCTCCAGGACTTGACGAAGAGATTCTTGAAGGATTTGCATCCTGGACTCGCGTAGAGACTTGCTAGAAACGAATGGCATTGCGTCTGCTTCAGATGCGGAAACCTCGATCAGTGTGGTAGGGAAGTATGCCACTACTGTGAGGTCATCACGGATACACTTACGGCGAAGCTCGTCGGAGAAGTTGAGAAATGTGAGGTGAAGAGGATAGGCGGTAACCGATGTTTGCTTTAGAGTTGTTGAAGACTTATCGGTGTATACCTGCAGAAGACCTACGAAAGATTCACTGTAACTTATTTCTTGGGAGTACCACACTATTCTACTATCCAAAGAGCCCATGACCATTTCCTTAAGTTTTGAGGTGGCGTCTCTTGCGAGAGAGCCGGACATGGGGTGAGATATTTTCGTGGAGTGGGTCTGAGGTATAGGGTGGAAGAATGAGTTTTCGTTGTTAGCCAACTGGAGTTGTTTCACAAGTGTCTGAACGGGGTCTCTCGTGTAGAGGGTGGCGCTGAACTTACATCCTTCTGGCGAGACAGTTCTGCGATTGAAACCGTCCTTTGAGGCGTATCGTTCGAAAATGGCCTTCTTCAGTTCTGTACAGCGCTTGGAACTTGTTATGGTCTCGTTGAATCGCTTTTGCGAGAATTGCGGGTCCCGAAGTAGCCCAATTAGCTCGTCAGCCTCACGATGACCAAGGTTGGAAGCTACTGAAGCCAGACAAACCGTGAGATAATCCATATGCAAATCACCGAGGGCCTCCTCAGAAGGCACTGGGCGGGAACTGCTTCCGTGTTCTCGCTCTAATGACGCGGGAGCCGGGGAAGGAGAAACACAATGCGAAGTGTCCGGAATGGGAGGGGCGCACGGAGTGGGGTCGACGATGTCCTCGGACACTGGAGGCTCGGGAAGGCGACAAGGGGCAGTGACCGTTTCGGAAGATGCAAGCGCGGGTGCGGAAAGCTTGAGACGCTTGCTTCTCCGAATGGGCCGGCTATTGTCGTCTTCCAGCGCTGCTTTCAGACGAAACGGGCAATGGTTGACATGCTGTTGAAGGGATAAGACTCCTCGGCGAGTAACGAAGGGGCACCCACGCTTCTTATGTGTACAGTAGTAGACCATGGGAAGAAGAACTGAACGAGAAACGACGACAAAGACTGCAAGGGAAGGGCGTCCGAAGGGAGAAGGAGGTCAAGCGACAGTCAATATCGACGTCTTGCTCAGAACGGAGAATATATTTTGAGTTTAAATCACGTGCTTTCGTTCAAAAAGGAACGTAGGTACACGTCGACCTCAACACAAGGGTGTACTTCTCGTATTATCTACCACTGGTTATAAACCTGTGGTTTCCCAACGTTGTACGCTGTACACTTGTCCAATCTCGCACAGAAAAATAAATCTCTTCCCTTCGCCGCCGCCGCCGCGCCTCCGACGTCCGAACTTCCGTTACCGTCGTGAGCCATGCCATCGATATCATCGTGTTATACTCCGCTCCGTCGTACTTTTTCCCGCCCTCCACTTTATGGAGGCTCCATAAAGTAGAGGGCGGAAGAAAGTAGGACGGAGTCATCCGTATCTCAGGGATGTATTCCGTGCAGTCTTTTCGTACGTTCTCCCATATCCTTCCACGTATCTTTGCTCTAAACTAACCAATCCTCACCGCGTTTCTTCGCGCTCTGCGACATGGAAACGGCAGGAAATAAGCTAATCACCCTCAACTTCTTCTATTTGTTCAAGATATAGAACGAGTTGAAGGGTGAAAACGGGAACCCGGTAACCCAAACCGACGACTGTAAGTACGCGACCAATAGTTCATTTCGTTGCGCCATAGGCTCTAGCTTCGCGTCTTGCGCTGCTTTTCAAAAGTAGCGCAAGACTCGAAAAGCTAAAGCCTATGGCGCAACAAACCAAGTTGGTTTCTCGGCGATCTTGGATCTCTGCCTGTTCGGGATAGGCGATTCTGGTACTTGGTTGAGACATAGGTTTCTGTCTCGTTTATCGCATCTTGCGGTATGTTTGCTGCATGGGCATTCTCGGTGTCGTTGCTTGTGAGTTCTTGCTTCGAGACCTTTCGCGTTTTACGATGAATGGATTGCTGGTAATCTAACCGATCACTTTCCTTCTTCTTCTTCCTTTTGCGAGTTACTAGGTCCCTCGACTTTTCTAGCGCAACGTTTCTGTCTTGCTTTATCAATGGTACGTTCCATCGCAATTCAAATGTTTCCAACGGAGCATTGACTAACTTATGGATACTTTCTGCTTGCGTATACAGGTAAACGACCAATTTTATTTCATCTCTCCAGATCCATCATCGATCTTGAGAGACAAAATGAAATTGGTCGTTTACCTGTCTGACTGTTCGGGATAGGCGATTCTGGTACTTGTTTGGGATATAGGCTAGATTCTCGTTTATCGCGTCTTGCGGTATGTTTGCTGCATGGGCATTCTCGATGTCCTTGCTTGTGAGTTCTCGCTTCGACACCTTTCGCGGTTTACGATGATATGGTGGGCTGGTAATCTAACCGATCCCTTTCCTGCTTCTTCTTCCGTTTGCGAGTTACCAGGTCCCTCGACTTTTCTAGCGCAACGTTTCTGTTTTGTTTTATCAATGGTACGTTCCATCGCATTTCAAATGTATCTAACGGATCATTGACTAAATTATGGATACTTTCTGCTTGCGTATACAGGTAAATGACTTTTGATGCGGACGTAGCTCACGAGTTGCAGGTGCAGGTTCCTCAAGTAGGGAACCATGCATCTGGTCATGGTTCCCTACATGAGGAACGGAGAGGATGAGGCGCTTCGCGCCTCATCCTCTCGGAGTGCGTATGTGTTCTACCGATCCAGCACTATGGTGGAGGTGCAGTCTGCGGCATCTGCCGCAGATTGCGCCTACACCCGATCCATTATGGGGAAATGGTACATGTAATATAGCGAAGTAGTGGTTAGCAAAAGCGGTGGATAGAAGAATAGATACGAATAAAACGGTATGATTTCATAATGGGCATCATCTGTACTAGCACTAGTATTCCATGCGTTGCAGGGTATCATTCCGCAGAAGGTATCGTGTAATGTGCACCTTAATGGAAACTGAACCTAGACTTCGCGAAATACAGTTCAGGTAGCCCTCGACTAAAGAACTAGCACGGGTGGAAAACCCCCCAGTATTTACTGCACAGAGATTCTGGACGACCCAAGCAATTATCTGCAAATTTTGAAATAATTGATCTCGATATTTTTTCAAAAAATTTACTGGACGACCCTTGCCAATTTCTGGACGACCCTCGCCAAAAACTAGCATCTGCAAGAGACAGACGGAAACAATGGATACGGACCCCGTGGGGTAACATGTGGAACTCTAAGGTTCCCGCGCCATCGCTGGCCTATGCCAACAACCACACCCGGTTCGCACGCCCAGGCTGGCGGGATACACGACCTCAACAACCGGCGGCTTCACGCTCGCTAGATAAATCGGTGTCGCTGATATGCCACGTGTGTTATTCAACACGAACATATCTCACCTCAGTGCTCGTTTCCCTTGAGATAGATGCCGAAAGTAATCGTACAGTACGAGTCTTTGACCCAGAAGAACGGGACCGTGTGCCATCTGCCTCATATGAGGATGCGAAAGCCAAGTACGGGTAGCAAAAGCCGTCTAAACCTACAGCAGGCACACAACCCAATCATGGGTTGAAGGATTCGACACTGGCGAACGGGGTTATTTTGGAGTCCCGAAGTGGGAATAAACAACAACCGGCGGTCGAACCCGCCCCGAAACACTAGATTCGGGAGTCTCCCCTACGGGAGGGGCGTCTTCTGAGTCGAAGCAGAGGACGTCTGAGGCGTCACCGCTTCGCTCCCCGGCAATTCGAATCCTATCCAGGAGGGTTGGTGATACAGATGCTGACTCGAAACTTCTAGAAGTGTTGCATCGGCCCTGGATTCGCTCCCGCAATTTGCGAAACCCGGACCGGGTCATGATAATGGCCAAACGGAATTACAAAGTGTACGCCGACTTGGGCTTATCAAAACAGTACATGGTACGTCAATTATCCGTCTTGGGTACAGGCGCTGCGCCCAATCTGATTCACACCGCCTTGATACCGCCCGCACTTCGGGAACATATTCGCTACGGTCCAAACTTGGATATCGCCAACGAGAATAACCGCCCGATACGCACGGTGGGCCACTTATCTCTCGTGGTAAGACTCGGAACGTACTTGGTGCAGTTGGATTTCGTTGTCTGCAAAGCCGTTGCAGCACCCGTTATTCTGGGTTGTGATTTTTGTCATCGCCTCCTGAAAGCTTTACGCCCCAGGGCCCGAACCGTAGAAATGGTTGATGGCTCGTCTGTTCCCATAGTGCGGAAGAAATTGTAGAACGCGTCGCGCAAGCGTGTTCCCTTGCCTGTCGCTCAAGAGGCGCCGACACCGAAACCGGTCTTAACCAAACTCAGAATCGCTCAATCCCTTCGGATACTATCGGAATCCCAAGTATGAGTGCCTGTCTCTTCCAAACAAATAGGGTTGCATATCATACAACCCCTGTCTACTATCTTTGCCGAGAAACAACTTGCAGTTGCTAACAGAATCGTTACTATTAATCCAGGTGAACCTTTTAAGGTGCTAATCAACAACTTTCGCTATTCTGACCAATGGCTGGTAAAAAACCAAATTATCGGGTCCGTCTTACCTCACCCTACCGCCATCGTGCCAACGAAGATACCTGTATCGGAGGTGCTTGGCTTGACTGACCCTAAGGAGGAGGAGGACGCTTCTGCTGCTTCTCATTTGTCGAAGAGAGGTGACTCCACGAACCCTCACAATTTATCGGGTGTTACTAATCCGATCCCGTCAGAGGTGAAGGCCACACCACCTGGCTCTGAATTGACGGATCCTGTTAAGGAGTTGAAAAACTTGGACTTGTCCCATGTCCCAGAATCTCATCGAGAAAAATTGCGCCACATGTTGCGTGAATTCACTCCCATGTGGGATGGCTCCTTGTGGACCATCGGGATCACGCAACACCGAATTGATCTATTACCGAACACTCGGCCGATTGCACAACACCCTTATAGGGCTGGGCCGAAAGCTCGTGAGGAGGAACAATTTCAAGTCGAGAAAATGCTCCGCGCAGGAGTCATTGAGCCCGCTCAGTCGTCATGGGCGTCACCTGTAGTGCTTGTACCTAAACTTGACGGGTCATGGAGGTTCTGCATCGACTACCGTCGATTGAACACCGTCACGGTGAAGGACGTTTATCCAATCCCACGAATGGATGAATACATTGACTCACTTGGGAGTGCAAAGGTCTTTACGACCCTCGATGCCAACTGGAGGTACTGGCAAGTTCCCATTAGGGAGAAAGATCGTGATAAGACCGCCTTCTGCCATCAGGGGCTATACCGCTTCAAGCGAATGCCCTTTGGGCTAACTAATGCCCCCGCCACATTTTAACGGGCGATAGACATTCTGTTGTCACCTTTCAAGTGGCGCACCTGTTTGGTATATTTGGACGATATCATAATCTTCTCCAACAAGATGGAAGAACATCTCTCCCATGTCCAGGAGGTCATGCGGGTATTGCGTGACGCCGGAATCAGGTTGAAGCTCAAGACGTGCGAGTTTTCCACCGATTCGGTCAAGTACTTGGGCCACATAATCCGCCCAGGCCAATTCTCGATCAACGAGGTGCGCGGCAAGTCCTTGAGGGAAGCTAAACACCCTACAACCCAAACCGAGTTACGCTCCTTCTTCGAATTGTGCAATGCTTACAGGAGATTTGGTCCGAACTTTCCGGAGATCGCCACGCTGCTCAACAAACTCCTAACGAAAGGACAACCGGTGCAACTGGAACCTTTCGGTGACAAGGAAGCGTCAGCGTTTACGCAGCTGATTGAAGCCATCACGTCTCAGTCTATCTTTGCTCTCCCCACCGCTGGGTTACCGTACGAACTAGAAACTGATGCCAGTGCAAACCAAGTGAGGTGTGCTTTGTTTCAGACGGATACTGAAGCTGTACGTCATCCAATTGGGTACTGGTCTCGCTCGCTCAATGTGCACGAGCGGAACTATTCTGTATCTGAAAAAGAGTGCCTCGCCGTAGTATGGGCATTGTCTACCCTACGCCTCTACCTAATGGGCACCCATTTTGTGGTACACACGGACCACGCCTGCCAGCGTTGGCTCATGGAAATTTTGGAGCCCTCAGGGCGACGTATGAGGTAGAGACTTTGACTGTCGGCATTTGACTTCGATGTTCGCTACAAAAAGAGGAAGCTCAACACCCAAGCAGATGCACTCTCCCGTCTGGGAACTGCTGCCAAAGCAGAACCCTCCGATGATTTGGACATACCCTGCTTCTTAGCAGAACTCGCAGATGAGGAGTCAAGAATCCCATTGGATGATGTTTGCGACGATATCCTCGCCGCCGAAGGAACGGAACCCATCGCGAGTTCTTTTGGACCTATTACTTCTGTGGTGTTAGTGAGGGAACAACACTTAGATAAGTCCTGTACGCAAGTGTGTTCCCGCTTGAATGGTGGACATCGCGTGCCCTTTTTTGTGAACGACCAATGTTACCTCGTACGAATGGTAGAACGGAGCCCACAGATTGTGGTGCCACACTCGCTACAACGGCGAGTATTAAACCTTTCACATTACTTTAAGGTTGGCGCACACTCTGGGGATCGCAAAGTGTATCTCACATTGTATTGGCCCGCTATGGCGTTTGACTGCTACGCAATTAGACGCTCATGCGTGGAATGTGCCAAGAATGATGTCCGACTTCAGAAGTACTCAAAGCAGTTAACCTTGTTCCCTGCGCTAACCCCGTTGGAATTTGTCGCTATCGACATATTGGGCGAGTTAAGTCGTACTCCCAGATGGAACCGCTACCTCTTGGTGATCACGGATCGCTTTTCCAAATTGGTCAGGACTGTATCCCTGAAGCTAATCCCCGCTGCGATTATTGCGCAAGCATTCGTAACCCACTATGTGTTCGTTTATGGACCGCCGGTTAACGTACTCTCCGACAACGGATCTCAATTCACATCGAAGTTCTTTCAAGATGTATTTAGAATCTTAGACGTCACGAAGTTGTTCACAACCACCTATCACCCCCATTGCAATGGGCAGGTAGAACGGTTTAACCGTATGATGCTTAACGCACTCCGTTCCTATGTGGCAGATCACCCCAAGGAATGGAATCTTTATACTGACGCAGTAACATATGCGTACAACACCCAGGTGCATCGGTTAACCTCTCTATCACCCTTTGAATTGGTGCTCTCACGGCCACCGCCACCGGTTGCTACTGAAGACCAACCTACTCTTGCGAGTTACCCGTCCCCGGCGCAGTACCGCAACGCGTGGAAAAATTGGTTCACCAAGATAATGCCGAAAGCGCAGAAAGCGATGGATAAAGCTCAAGCTAAATTCAAGCGCAACTTCCCCTGTGAGATAAAGTGATGCGCGATGGATGTCCATCGGATGAAATTTTGGGACATCCATGGGATATCAGTCGGACATCTTCTGCGCATCCAGGATATCCAAATGATATGCGGTGGTACCCCGTTGGATGCGCCTAACTGATGCTCGTTACATGTCCTTTGGACGTGCAAAAACTATTCCAAAGATATTCATATGATGCGCGAAGATATGTACCACGGATGTCGGGAAATCCAGGGTGCATCACTCGGACATCACAAAATCCAATGGACATCTCTTCGTACATCATATGCTTATCAGGTGGTTATCATTTGGATATACTTCATGCATCATCTGAGCATCATTTACGTATGTCATCTGGACATCATAAGGAGATCAAATGGACATCTTCAGGTTTCGTAATTCTAATATAGGTCATCTGGGGGATATCTTCCGGATATCAATTCACCTCTCTGGGCTTCGACCAACGGGTCTTCAAACCATTAGCCGAATTGCGGGTGAACGACTTTGTGTTCCTCCGAAAGGAGTCCTACAATCCTGAAAAGGAACGTCGTCACAAACTGTCACCCATTGCAAGTGGACCCTACCGGGTAGTATCTCTGACGCCAGACACCGTTGTGTTGGACATCGACGGTACCCACGAACGGGTATCACGCGATCCCGTCAGCAAAGCACCCATGCCTACACAGGCTTTTCCGCCTGCTGCTGCACCCTCTGCGGGTGATCAACCTTCGAAAGTATCGCGTCCGGCGGTAGTTTCTCACCCGGAACGCGGTTTATCCGAACTACCGGACATATCGAACACTGTACCCACTGGGCAGATCGCCTCTCTCAGGCCTACCCCGTGGACTCTACGCGATTTCAAACTGTCACCTCCCCACCCGACGTGGTATCACTACCTCCGGCGGCAACGCCTAAGGAGAGGGAGGACGCGGCTGCTACCGCTGGTAACACCGCTTTGGTTTCATCGGCGTTGCGGCATTCTCCAACACTTGGAGCAATCACTGTTGGTGAGACGTCGCCACTGACCACGAACGGCACCCTCGACGTAGAATCGCGATTTACGCACAGCGAGAACGGTTAAGAGCACGTGGGCAATGTTAGGAAACTCCCAGCAAGGGAGATAACCCAGAAGAAAAGAAGTACTCCGTCATGGAGGCCGCTTGAGGAGCCTGGCTCGGAGGCGCTCGCAAAACGCTCGCTACGAGCTCGCACACTTGAAAAGCAGATCTTTGCAGACCCTCCGGGTAGCTACGAGCAAGCCAAAGACGACGGCGAAGTGTCGCAGTAACCCCTTCTCGGGTGATGAAATAAGAAGAGTGAGAACACAGGACGTGTGGGAAGTACACCTCCCATGAGGAAATGCTAAGCGTGGTACTCATTCGGGTTGACCGTCGCGAGCTCGTGCTTGCGTCATTACACCGAGAAACCTAGGTAGCGCGTCGAACCTGCACATGCGGAAAATATCCAAATTTCAAATAGCTGCACCCCCTGTGAAGGTATGTCAATCCGCCACCCCGTCGGGGCTGCCTCTCCACCACTTCGTCTCGCAGGAGCATCCTCGCCTACGCCAGAAACTACCACCATTGGTTGGGCCGCACTCGCGGAAGTCACGTCCTCAACGTCCAAGGCTGGATCGTCCCACGCCACATCGGGCACGTAATCATCCATGAATACGAACCCAGTGGGGTGTCCAGGCGGGATTAGTCGCTGCGTCTGCGAAAGCACCTCCGCATAGTGTCGGGTGATCATGTTACCCTCCCGTGGGTTGTATTACACGAAGTTACCCGCTGTGAGATGCTGCCTACTAGGCGAATGGTCATACTCGCGCACGTTACCCTGTCGCTCGGGTTGATTCTCCACCTGCACTAGGTTCCAGTTGATCCACTCGACCGTTCTCAAGAGGGACCTGAGTTCATCAGCATTTTTCTGCGACCCAAGGAGTATGGACAAGTCTAAGCCACGCATGGCCATGATCAACCTAGGAGGTAAATACCACAAGCGGTGCTGATCATAGACCTCCCACAGGAAATGGGCAGCTACACATGCCGCCCATTCGGCGAGAACCAATGACCAGTACCCAGACTACGGGTTCGCAATCAATTTGGACCCGATGTAATGGATACAGGGTGGAAGCTCAGCATAGAACCCACGGGGTACCTCAGCCAGGCTCCACCACGGAGTCAATGGGACATACCGGCTAGGCTTGGCGTTGTTGCGAATACGCCCAATCTCCTCGTTGGAGTAAGGAACCAGAAACCCATGGCGGGTGCGTGTCATGCGCTCGAACTTGACCGGCAGGTCGAACCGCTGCTGGGTGTCGTATCGGCTGATGTACCGGAACTCCGCTCGGAGGATGACCCTCTCCCAGCAGAGCATGTAAGGTTCCCAACGGGCGATTCCCGTAAAGGACTGTTCCGGAAACTTTGCCAACACATCTCCGTATGAGACCTCACCGTATGTTTGGTAGAACGCCAGGTCAAACCCATAAGATGCGGGTATCAAATGCTCGTTGCGAGTTCGCTCGGCGCCTTGATAGGCCAACATCGCCAAGTCTGCTCGGGCACTGTCGAGAGATTCACCGCGAGGTCGGTACAGGAGATACGGCGGTATCGCAATGCGCCCACGCCAGTTAGGGCATCGGACGAGTTCCACTGTAATCCCACCCGGCAGCTTGCCGTTCTCCACGTAGGAGTTCATGAGCGCATCATCCTTCACGGCATCGAGATGGAACCACGGAGCTCGTGAGTAGATCAATCTATCCGTTTTCGGATCGCGCACTTGCAAAGACTCTTTCGAGATCCACCCATCGGGGGTCGCTGTAAGTAGCATCGCTTGCTGCGGATTCTACGCCGCGGCGGCGAGAGAAGAACCCTGTGTCGGGTGTGCGTGCATCGGAGCGTTCCCTTGAGGGAGCGGGGCCGAAAGGAAACCACCGACGTACTGCGGGTGTTGCTGTTGCCCAGCAGGGGCGAGCGCGTTGTTTTGATGTCCAGCACCGGAGGAAGAAGGAGCTCCCCCGACGGGGTTGGTTGGAAACGGATTCATCCCAGACGCAGAGGGAGAGATAACGACGGCTGATGTATGAGACCTCGGGGGTGTAGTCTCTGTGTGAGTTGGTATCACCTCGAGGGTGCGCTGTATGCGTGGAACCGGGATTTCGGTGATGTCCATCGCGGGATGCCCACCTATTTAAGGCCTTTCCGTCTCGGCCTCGCGGCGTCACGACGGCGACTCCAGACTCAGGAGGAGGATATGTGGAGCAAACTCGATTCTAAGGGTGTTTTAATGAAGAAGCTCTTCATATATGAGCGATGCGCCAGTGCACGTGGCACTTGAAGTTATGAGGTGCATCCCCTATGGTAGCCTTCAACCGTTGGTTAATTTAATCTTAATTAGCACCCGTAGTGGGGCGTGCATGGGCCAAGGCTCCTGGCTGGGCGTGAACACGTAGAGGTGGATGGCTAGTGCACAAGTGGGGTATTTTGGGGAATATTTTAGTTTGTCTTTATTTTAGCACTCTGACAGTGGGGTTGCGTACGTGTACAACCCGTACGGGAGTGCACTACTGTAATCAGTCAACGGGCCTTAGACCTGGGGTACTCAGAGGTGCAGGGGCGACTGAACACCACCTGATGGTAAAGTAACCAAGCCTCTCCTTCGAGAACTGCCACTCGGATCAGAAGGCACTTGAGACTCATCTTGAGTGTGGGCTCTAGGCGCTACTGCCCTTGCCGGTGTACTACTCGGCCCGGAGGGTCAGCTCAAGAGGTCTAAGTACGCGTACTCTCCTTGGGACGCCTAAGGAATCTGCATATACCGTGTGGTATTGATATCTATTATTACTACTAATTTCTGATTGCAGGACAGATCTCTGTGGGGCGAACTCGGAAGAATGAAACCCACCAGACTGTCCGAAGGTCCGCTCCCGTGAGAGATGGCAGACCAGTGACAGAGCCCTCTGTACCACCGTAACTCGGTTGTAAGGCCGAAGTGGCAACTGGCTATACCTACAGAGGTGCTAGGCCACGTGGTGAGGAAACGATGAGAAACTCCAGAGATGGGGTGGTATCGGCAACGATGAAACACGACCAACGACAGGTGTAGTCCCGAGAGGGAAAGCAACAGAAAACAACAACCAAACAACACCCACACGCGACGGGTAGGGCCTCCTCGGCACTGTGCCCGGAGCGGGGCGAGATCCTCCAACGGTAATGCACGGGTTTCCGTAAACACGGCAAAACTCTATACAGAGTCGGATCACTTCGTAATCTAGTCCTATACCTCCTCGGTACGACCCTCAGGTCCCGACATCAACGACAGATGTTCCTCAAAGGTACCGAGAGGGTAGGACCACCGTAACCAGACGTGGCTATACTCGCGAGAGTGATAACCCACGTAGGCGGCTGGCGTCAGAGCCTCACTCGTGTAGAGTCCACTCAGGAGAGCGCTACTCGACAAAGAGTTCACTTAGAAGTGCTCGGGTTGACTTTACAAAGGTGCTCGCGACGACGAGGTCGAGCTCACCTAAGTAGGTCTAAACTAACTATGTACACGTGGTGCACACCCGCAGGGGTCCGTACACGTGGCTAGCCCAGTGTCAGGCACCTCAGGTGCACTACCTATTGTCCCGTAATATGCACACACACGGTGGTGTAGTACACGCGTCCACCTAGCGGTATTGGCCAGCAATGGCAACCCTGATTACAGGTAACTGTGGGAAAGCCATGTCAAAAGTAACCGCCAAAATTGGGTCCAACTCATAACTCTTCGAGTGCATCCTCGTATCACTCCCCTGAATATATGAGGCGCATCATCCTGATAACCACGCAAAATGCGTTGCTCTACAATCTCCGTCCTAGTATTGGGTTGCTTCTTGGTTGCTTCTTGTTCCTTTTCCCCGACGCCGGGCCTGTTGCCTGCGTGTGCACGGCCCGCGTCTCCTATTTTGAATATCTCTTTTTCCTTGTTTCTTGGGATACGCCTCCTCCCGGAGTGTCTGGCTTACCCTCTTTCGGATATTTCTCGTTTCCGAACCATTTCCGGCTGGTGATTCTTCTGATATTCGACTTTCTGCATTCATTTCTGTAGGTTTTTTTCAGTATACAACTGGTCTTACACGCAGGTCCCCGGTGTCAACACAAGCTCGTCCACCGAGTAACCATTCCCCAGGGGGCAGGGGTTTGGACATTTTGTGCGTGTTTCATCCGTCCTGGGTTTGCACTACACGATCTACTACGGAGCACTCTATCTCCACTTATGGGGTGTTTGATATTTGATTTTATTTTGTACAACCATAAAACTGCTGCTTTAGCGGCGAGCAAACTCTGTAAATCCATCGTCTTCAATATGCCTTGAAAATTCAGAGGTCACTCGTGCATTGGTTGTTCTTCGTGCTGCGCGATAAGACTCAACTCGTTGCAAAAAGTGGCGATGTAGGAATTGATTTGAGATGCGAAACATTAGTACGGCAAGGATCCTTTCGGTGCGATCCATATACGCGAGATTCTTTGTTTCCCTTCGCGTAACTTTGTCTGTACTAAATCCGAGGCTTGAAAGACTTCATTACTGACAGTTGTTCGTGCGTTGAACTCGTTACGCCAAACCTTCCTGGCATACATCACTACGGCATTGTGTTCAGCATGAGCAAAGCAGTGCTGATTTCTCTTAAATCCAATGAAGCGCCCGGGTTCTTCCATGTCCATGCACGCCAAGGCACCGGAAAATGTTCCACTGTAGGGATGAACCACAACGTTCCCGAGATTTGAGAACCACTAGCATGCCGTTCTCATCTGGTCTGCAGAGAATCTCGTCGAGAGCCGTATGAATACCGGATTCCTCAGAGAATCTCCAGCTTTGGCTCTGTATCATCGCACACACTGGCCCAGCGGGGCGGCGAGGCACAACCCTCACCACCCTCACTTTGCCCAAGCACTACTTCTGGAACCCATTGTCTAAAGATGTAGCAATGTTTGTTAGGGCCTGCATTCATTGCATCTCAACTACCGGCGGCAACAATGTGCCACGCCCTTTCGGACCAGCAGTCCATGGTACGAAACAGAACGATTTACTGCAGTTCGATTATCTTGAAATCGGCCAAAGTCGCGCCGGACCCAAGTGCATACTGATGCTTCGCGACGACCACTCAGACTACAAGTGGTTCTTTGCTACGCCAGGCACCTCCGCCGAGAACGCTGCTCTAGCTATCGTGGATTGGTGCGCCGCGTTCAATTTACCACAGGGTCCTATGTCAGATGGTCCCACCCATTTCCGTAATGAGACCATCCGCATCGCAACAAAGACACTCTGCGTTCCCCATCAACTCACTTTGCCGTACTGCCCTTGGAGCAACGGAGCAGAAGAACGTCTCGGAAAAGAGGTCATTCGCACATTTCGAGCTCTCGTTTCAGAGCTGCAGATGGATTTCACGGAGTGGCCGGACCTCGTGCCATTTATTCAGAGCATCCTAAACAATTCTCCCTCTCCACATCGTCGCAATATCGCCCCCAATCACTGCCTTTCTTGGAATGGAACCCACTCCGCCCATTGCCACCTTTCTTCGAACGTCCACTACTCACGCAATGCACGTAACCAATGCGCAGTTAGAACAGTGTGTTAACATCACCGCGTTACAGGAAAAGGCGGCAGAATTGCATCTCTATTTCCAGGAAGCCTTGCCACGCAACCCAGAGACCTCTCGCTCTTGTGCTTCGACGGGAAAACTCCCAAAATTTGAGCAAGGTGATTTTGTCTTAGTAGCCGCAAAGACCTCCAATTGGGAAAGAAGCGTGCTCTCAGGTGGCGCGCACCGCGTGGTATTGTGAGAGCACTCTCAGACTACGTGTCTCAAGTGGAGGACCTGCGGAATGGCTCACTGGAAGACATACATGGAACTCTCCTCAAGTACTATCACGATCCATCTCTGGACACTGCACCCGTTATGTCTCATATTCTTTCATCCGAAACCGGCATGCCAGTGGCTCGTTTACTAAAGCTTGTTGAGAATCAGAGTGGTTTATTCGTATTGGTACGCTGGAAAGGACTTAGCAATGAGAAAGACTCTCTTGAACCTTTAAAGCAGATCCGCAAAGATGTCCCAATCATGTTGGAACGTCTACTACGTGGTAAACGCACGCCGGCAAAGCTCGCCGAAAAGGCTAGGAAGCAACTCGGTCTTCGAGGAAGGGGAATGTAGTGGTTGCTACACGACTACTCTTGTTGATAGAGCGGCTTGCGTCATTTCTTAGTGGCTGTTACGCAATCACTTTTGTTGATAGAGTGGCTTGTGTCATTTTTCTAGTGGCTGTTACGCAATCACTCTTGTTGATAGAGCGGTTTGCGTCATTTACGTAGTTGATAGAGCGCAACCTACGAACTTCGTCAGGCGCGCACAGTCTCATCGCGAGCCAGAAAGTCTACGACATCCAGAGCCACGGGCCTTGGTGGCTCTGAGACGTGGCAGTCTGGTTCACCAGCGAGTTGACTCAAACTGTAGAACGCTGCGGTCATTGTCATTGTTGGAGACGAGCAGCCTCGGAGCTCAACACCAAGCTCACAGACCACACGGTCTGTTAGCTCCATTAGCAACTACCTGTACTTCGTGCGCACGCGCAAGACAATAGCAGGGAGCGAGACAGTTTGAAATAGAAGTTTTACTTTGTAATAAAGTCTGACTTCTTGGGGCGTGAAGAGATGCACTGCTACCAAACAAAACCTCTTTGTGTTGTCTTCATTGTAGAAGACAATCGTTTTAGAGCTCACTCGTGCGTTTACACGACACAAACCAAGAATCAACAGCAGAGTACTTGACGCCGCCAAGAGCAGCCTCCTGATTAAACTAGGAGGCATCGAACTCCACACCTTTCATCTCAACATTCTGCGCTGCGACCGAAGCGCACAAGGGATCATGGGAGCGGCTATTGTTCCATTCTATATTTGGCATGGCATAAGCCAAGTTCTGTATTGTCTTTCATTAAATAAATTTTATCATTACCCTCCATGGTTTGCTCAACCAATTAATCAGCGCTTTGAGAAGAAATCTTCTCAAAAAAAAGGCGCAAAGCTTCTTGGCTCAAACGCTTAAAATATCTTTTTTTGTTGAAAAAAGAAAACAAGAATCAAACATTTTATGTTTTGAAAATAGGTTTTTTACGTTAGATAAATAAACTGTGAATGTTCTGTTAAAGAACACCACACTTTATTTAGCAGCATAGTCGTTGCATTTGCATGGTACTGTAGCTATCTCCACAAATGAAATGTCGCATTGTTCTCCAAAAGTCTGGGAGCTTTTGAGAGAAATTTAAAACTTTTTGAGGTTCTAACTCTGAAAAATAAAGCCTTTATAATTTTTCCAGAAACAGTTGGAAAAAGATCTACATTACAAAAAAGCGGAAGAAAATATTAAAAAACTTTTCTTGCTTTACTTTTGTAAGGTCTCAGACACTTCAGCAAGGATACTGTAGGACGAATATAATGTCAAAAATATTAAACTTTCTGCAAGAAAATAGAGCTAAACTTATGAAAAATTCAGGGGTTTTTTTAAAAGGAAAAGTAGAGTTTAGAAACCATGGATTAGTGATGTTTAATATTTAGAGGAAGCATTGTATACTTTCAAAAAGTTGGCAGTTATCCCTTGTTCGGTACATGGAAGAGCTTTTCCATTTAGAATAGGTGCTATTACAAATGGAATAGGAGCTCCTCCATGAAAACTGGACGAATCGAAGATGATATTTTATTGAAACATCTGGGAGCGAGACGCAAATGCACCGGTCCAAACGTTCTGTTAATCGTTTGACCTGCGTGGGTGAAAGTCGACAGCCAAAATTGCAATGAAAACTGGGTGGGTGGTTGCGTTTCTTGGTGTTCTTCGTGCTTTGTGAACTGGTTGTTTCTACTGGTATATTATTCCCAAGTTCATTTCACTGCGTCTGTTCAATCTCGGACAGCTCCGCATCTCAATCCACGTTCATCCTGGCCAACTCTCCTCTCGTTCTGCCAATTCTCTCTTTTTCTGCGACCACTATTCTCGTCGAGGCGTCTTCCCTTTTTTCTATGGTGCTTTGTTCTGTCCTGACGATCACCGTACAGGTTATTAACTTTCTTATTTCATCTTTGTTTCGGCTTTCACATTTCTTTTTCTAACTATTTCACATGCACCTACTATGCGTTTTGCGATGCAGTACAAACAGAAGGGACAAAGTTTATATGCGTATACCTTTTCCCAAGAGGTTTTTTTTCGGGTTCAGAGGGTTTTTAACTGTTGGCAAAGTCTGCAGTTATTTGATTTTCTATGTCACATTGACAAAGAAAGAGGTTGTCGAATATCAGAACCTCATCTCTCTCGAGTGATATGAGGGGTGGGACTGTGGTGAGCAACCGCCACGAGCTGAGAGGTTTCGTCTCCAATGTCTATCGCAATGACATTGACATCCCAGTCTAGGACGAAATGCAATGCCTGCCACTAGTGCAGGCTTCTCCGAAAGTGAGTAAACGAATTACTCGGTTCTGAAATGTGCCACATACCACATTTGTTCTGGCGAAGTGAACAGTGTGGAATAAAGTTACATAGAAACAACAGAAAATAATGTTGTATGTTGGCCGGGATGCCTTGCTGTACACAAAGCTCCGATTTCACTACGATATCTTCTTGCTGGTGCCATTGCTCCAACGCCATTGTTAAAGTCGAACATTTAACTTCAAATGAGCATTAAGATCAATAGCAAATGTATAAAGACACAAAAACATTCAAAAGCCTTTCCTTTCTTAGAAATATCATGATTTAATCAAAACGAATTAAGACATTTTAAGAGAAACAACTACTCGTTATAATGCAGTTCTTGAACTCCAAATAGTGTAGAATAGTTGGGTTTAGCTTTATGGAGGAGTTGATGACATATTTAGCAAGGAATGCAGATATAGAAAACAAGCATGTATCCACACTTCTGCAAACAATTAACTTCTAATGATCTGAAAATTGAAAGTTCATTCATAAGAAAACTATTTCTTGATTGTCCTGCCGCATTGTAACAAAATCTTTGCCCTTCAGAGTCACCTTAAGAGGGCTTTAGTATGCTACAGAAGTATGTCTAATTTGAAATCAAATTCTATTTTGTTAGTTAACGTTTTGTTTATCAGAACTATTCAGTCAAATTTGTGTGCAGGTTGTTTCTATACATAACCTCTTTGCAATACACAGCATTGATTATGAATCATTGTCTCTGCTCCCTAGTCAAAAGCAGACATTGTCCACCAGGGTTGTGCATAATAAAAACCGTTTCATTTTTGTAAACGTCATTTTTGTACCGAATGCGCAGAATGACGCGGGTGGTGACAAACCCAAGGAGGAGGTCGAGAGTACCAGCCTAGAAAGGCGAAACAAACCGATAAATGTAGCTCAGTGGTTTGTAAAAGAAAACAAACTGACAACCAACAGGCCTATGCCTGCAAGATTCAATGACAATGGCAAACAAGCAACAACGAACGATAAACCAAACGACCCATCTGCACGAACAAAGAAACCAAATAGTACCAGCGTACCAACAGCACTGAACACTTCTAGATGAAAAAACCAACAATCAATACAATAAGTAGAGCTTCAAAGCGCCTACAACTCGAGGCCTAAGCAATGAGCTCCAACAACTTGACAGACAACTAGATTAGCACCAACACGTACGACCACTCTCTCGGTCACATACGCGGCGCCAACCCAACTGAAAGACAGAACACAAGCCCAATCTTAGGGCACTGTTACATAAACACTGAAGAGACGGTGATGTTCAGAACGGGAGGAACAACCTGGTAGATAGTACGGATTTTCCAGATAGACGGAGACCAAGAACAAGTAAAGCAACTCAAGCAAACCAAATACGATGATAGAGAGAAAGGCAAATCAGCAAAGCAAATGACCAGAATAAACAAACAAGAAAGCAATCATCAACAAACAACTGAAGAGTAGCGAGGGCAAACAACAATAGCCGCAGCAGTGCAATACGGGCCCATCGTAGGGCAGCACTGTGCGATACAACGGTGTCGGGGTGGGAGACCAAGCCACCCGAAGAGAACGAAAGGGAACCAAAGGAGGAAAGTTGGTGGCAGAGAAAGCACTGACTGTGCTGAAGGAAGTTGGGGATGCCAAGGGGAAAAGATGGGCTTCACGAAAAACGGGAGTGTGGGGACGAATAATGTAGGTGGTCTGGACTTGATGATCTGGTCTTGATCGTGTGGTCTCACTGAGATGAGATGACGGCGAGAGTGAGAAGATGAGGGTCTATATAGACAGCCACATGCTGCGGCAGCTTCCAACATTCAATATGACATGTCACCATCGGTCGTGTGATACACGAATATTAGACACGAAGTTCCATTCCAAGTATTCATGGCAGACGAATGTTCTAGTTGCCGAAACCCTAAGCCAAGAAGTTGTACTCGCCCTTCTTATTGGGTGCGGGATGCATGCCGGAGTCATTGCTGATACTAGTAGCATGTTGCGTCACACATTATGCGTTGAGGTGGAAGCAGCCAGGCTCCATGGAGATAGACTAGGTTGAATACATCATCTTGTCATAGCCACGCTGTCTCTCAGCGGCGCTGTCCTGCGCGCATCGGCGCCGTCTATGATAGAAATTAACGAGAGATCAATTGTGTCGCGTGGAACCACGCGCGAGATTGATGTTGTTGCGGACGTGTCGCGGCAGTGGCAGCATTCGTAGCACTTCACTAGTAGATCGTGGTGACACAGCATCATATGCGGTGTATAGGTAGCCGCATCACCATGCACTTTGCACACGGTCATAATGACAGTCTCTGTCTGATACGAGTGTAGCAGCAAAGCCAGAAAGGGCAAGCTCCAGAACAGCACCAAGCAGCGAAATCATAGCGTAACGGCAGCGGGGCGGGTGCGCTGTAGTACGGTGTCCAGGGGTGCGGCGATGGGCGGAAAGTGAGCAACGAGTGGCGGCACCAATTGCAACAATCTTCGAGGCGGTGGTTGTGTGTGAGGCGTGCGGAAAGAGAGATGACACAGTGCTGCGCGGTCGGCGATGAGCGCAGCTGAAGCACCGCGGTCACTGTGCGGCGGCCTGTTCGGGTCGCTTCGAGACGACGGAGGGAGCGATGGTGAGCCTCTGCGCTGTCTGGTTGTGCTAAATAAGCAACCAACCCTGCAAACCCTAGTTCCAGCAGTGCACTTTGATGTACGCCGTTCCGCCTCTTTCGTGTCATTTGTGGTACTGACGAATCCGCCTTTACACACCCCCCAACTCAGCGGTCGCTACGCCTGGGCGACCAAGACGTGGCATAAGCATGATCAATGTTCAACATGTGATTGGCAGAGTGAATTTTCGAGTAACGTCTCAACTGAATGGTTTGAATCAAAGCGAACTCATTTGTAGACAGCAGTAGTGTCCAAGCAGATAAGAAGAAGCAAGCATAAACCGATAGAATGATGAAGAGCAGTGAATAAACGAATGAAGTAGCTGAATCCATTGAGCGATAATGATCAACCATACGAGCTTCTGGTTTGCGGTAAGGAACGGATTAACTGAGCATACAGAAGATTTCTTCCGGTGAGGGAAGAGACGAAGGTTCACTCGAACCGGAAATTGCAACCGGCGACGAAGAATGTGCGAAGTGCGTTCCGATAGCTTCTTTTGACGATCGTCCCTGACAGACACATGACGATTAACAACCAACTTGAATGACTTGGTGCACAACGCTCGTACCGGCTTTTTCTCGTAGACTTTTCCACGCTCTGGTGGGCAACTGAGATATTCATAACAAGCAGAAACGTGACTTGATATCCTGTACTTCTTCTTGATAAAATCATCGCATATGCTGAAGAGAGTGAAAGACCAGGCAACCATACACTTGGTGAGTAGTGCACTAAGTAACCACTTCTGCATAGCTGTGGAAAACTGAAACGGCTTTTGGATACGACTCTCATGTCTAACACGGCACGGAAGATAGTAGAAATGGTGAATCCTCCCTCCATTTTTCTCCCATGCTGTAGGATTCAAGAGAGGGTACTTGATGTGCGCGGCCAGACGTACGGCCTTTAGACCACAGTCGGAGCAAGAAGAAAGCTCGGATCCTGATTCATGCTGCAAAGAAGAATGATCATTGTCTTCATGCTTCGCCGAAAGAACTTCTGACTGAATTTCTAGATTCCCGATCTCTGTGAGAGCTGCCAGAGTACTTCCGGATTCACTTTCAAGATTCTCGAAGACTCCGCTGCAACTGCCTTCTTCATTTCGTTCAGAACGACTAGGTGGAAAGTTATCACTGAAAATCCATGGCACTTTAGACTGAGTCTCATGTAAAGCAACATTGACCATTCTGACAAACTCTTTGTTGAACTTGGGTTTGGCAAAGTGATCCTGCATTCGCATCTTCTTCACTCTCAACTTTTTCTTCTTTACGAGGCTCTTTTGAATAGTCGCAACAAGGCCCAGAGCATTTTCAGGATATGGATCCTGCTTCTCTTCAATCTTCGTCTCCAATGAAACAACTGGAGAAGCACTGGAAACCTGAGGTCCACGAAGCTGCTCAGGTAAAAGTATCTCATCGACATCTCGCTTCGTGGTGAGATCTGGGTGATGCTCGTCGAAAGATCCAGTAGCAATGGCTGACAAGGCACCTTCTTGTGACTTCTGGTGAGCATCACTGTCCCTTGGAGTCTCTGATACAGATGTCATTTCTTCCGGAGAACAATTGCGGCTGGGGTCCTCCGTCGACGCCGACCACTTTCGACACGTCTCAAGAACATGAAAAACTTTTCCACACCCATCAACTTGAGTGTCATGGGCTGTTTTCGACCCAAAGCTTCTCGAATGACCAGCAGGCAGTTGAATGTGTGAAGAAAGTCTCTCTTCATCTTGGTCAACCACTGCTGGTTGTGACTTCGTAACCAGTATATGAGGCTCTTCAACTTCAGCCACCAGCGAATCAATTTTATCATCAGTCGGCACAGTGTTTGTGGAAGAAACCTGTTCCGACTGCTGCGAAATCTGTGGCGAGGGAAGGCCACTCGGAATGCTGCGTGATTCCCAAGAGTTCTTCCCGACTACGAAAGCTTTCACTAGTCTCTTCAAAGCCTCATAGTCATCGGCACCACGATAGAAAACAAACCCAGCAAGCTCGATATGTTCACCAACAGCATTGCCGAGCAATGCAAACTTAGCTTCACTGTCGAGACCTGCTTCTTCGAGCAACAATTCCATCTTCTTCAAGGATCCTAACATGTCGGCACTATCGAGTCGCACCGACACTGTTTCGTGCGCAATTTTTTTTGGCTCTTCAACAACCCCAAAGTGGTCGATGAAGGCAGCCTTAACTTCTTCATAGTCCTCTGCTTCATCAGATAGGGAACCATCAATAACATACCAATCGTAGAAGAAGTCAAACGCTTCTCTCCGTAGGTATCGCAACAATTTGGCAGCCCGATCAACATTCTTGACCTCAGGTGCCAACACATTCTCAAAGTGTAGGAAGAACTTCTTAACATCACAAGAAGACCCATCGAAATACATGATTCTGGAGGAAGCAGACGAAAGAACAGGCCCTCCTCGAGAGTACCATGTAAACGTCATTTTTGTACCGAATGCGCAGAATGACGCGGGTGGTGACAAACCCAAGGAGGAGGTCGAGAGTACCAGCCTAGAAAGGCGAAACAAACCGATAAATGTAGCTCAGTGGTTTGTAAAAGAAAACAAACTGACAACCAACAGGCCTATGCCTGCAAGATTCAATGACAATGGCAAACAAGCAACAACGAACGATAAACCAAACGACCCATCTGCACGAACAAAGAAACCAAATAGTACCAGCGTACCAACAGCACTGAACACTTCTAGATGAAAAAACCAACAATCAATACAATAAGTAGAGCTTCAAAGCGCCTACAACTCGAGGCCTAAGCAATGAGCTCCAACAACTTGACAGACAACTAGATTAGCACCAACACGTACGACCACTCTCTCGGTCACATACGCGGCGCCAACCCAACTGAAAGACAGAACACAAGCCCAATCTTAGGGCACTGTTACATAAACACTGAAGAGACGGTGATGTTCAGAACGGGAGGAACAACCTGGTAGATAGTACGGATTTTCCAGATAGACGGAGACCAAGAACAAGTAAAGCAACTCAAGCAAACCAAATACGATGATAGAGAGAAAGGCAAATCAGCAAAGCAAATGACCAGAATAAACAAACAAGAAAGCAATCATCAACAAACAACTGAAGAGTAGCGAGGGCAAACAACAATAGCCGCAGCAGTGCAATACGGGCCCATCGTAGGGCAGCACTGTGCGATACAACGGTGTCGGGGTGGGAGACCAAGCCACCCGAAGAGAACGAAAGGGAACCAAAGGAGGAAAGTTGGTGGCAGAGAAAGCACTGACTGTGCTGAAGGAAGTTGGGGATGCCAAGGGGAAAAGATGGGCTTCACGAAAAACGGGAGTGTGGGGACGAATAATGTAGGTGGTCTGGACTTGATGATCTGGTCTTGATCGTGTGGTCTCACTGAGATGAGATGACGGCGAGAGTGAGAAGATGAGGGTCTATATAGACAGCCACATGCTGCGGCAGCTTCCAACATTCAATATGACATGTCACCATCGGTCGTGTGATACACGAATATTAGACACGAAGTTCCATTCCAAGTATTCATGGCAGACGAATGTTCTAGTTGCCGAAACCCTAAGCCAAGAAGTTGTACTCGCCCTTCTTATTGGGTGCGGGATGCATGCCGGAGTCATTGCTGATACTAGTAGCATGTTGCGTCACACATTATGCGTTGAGGTGGAAGCAGCCAGGCTCCATGGAGATAGACTAGGTTGAATACATCATCTTGTCATAGCCACGCTGTCTCTCAGCGGCGCTGTCCTGCGCGCATCGGCGCCGTCTATGATAGAAATTAACGAGAGATCAATTGTGTCGCGTGGAACCACGCGCGAGATTGATGTTGTTGCGGACGTGTCGCGGCAGTGGCAGCATTCGTAGCACTTCACTAGTAGATCGTGGTGACACAGCATCATATGCGGTGTATAGGTAGCCGCATCACCATGCACTTTGCACACGGTCATAATGACAGTCTCTGTCTGATACGAGTGTAGCAGCAAAGCCAGAAAGGGCAAGCTCCAGAACAGCACCAAGCAGCGAAATCATAGCGTAACGGCAGCGGGGCGGGTGCGCTGTAGTACGGTGTCCAGGGGTGCGGCGATGGGCGGAAAGTGAGCAACGAGTGGCGGCACCAATTGCAACAATCTTCGAGGCGGTGGTTGTGTGTGAGGCGTGCGGAAAGAGAGATGACACAGTGCTGCGCGGTCGGCGATGAGCGCAGCTGAAGCACCGCGGTCACTGTGCGGCGGCCTGTTCGGGTCGCTTCGAGACGACGGAGGGAGCGATGGTGAGCCTCTGCGCTGTCTGGTTGTGCTAAATAAGCAACCAACCCTGCAAACCCTAGTTCCAGCAGTGCACTTTGATGTACGCCGTTCCGCCTCTTTCGTGTCATTTGTGGTACTGACGAATCCGCCTTTACAATTTTGAATCGAAAAAGTGCACAGCAATGCAAAAATTCTTGTACTATGCACGGGAAGAGCACCTATTCCAGTTGGTCACGCATGTATCACCTAGCAAACACCCGAGTCAGTGGTTGCACCTTCAAAGTGCAAAAACATGCTATGTAGCGAGCTAGACTTCAAATCCTTTTTTTTTGAAAAGTGGGTATCGTCTCTTTTTTCTCCTCCTCAGCAGCGTTCAGTAGTGACTTCGATCTGCAACTCGCTGATACTACAGCTTTGCCGCCCTCCTGTTCGCCACGACTGCGACTCATTCCGTGCATCTTACGTCATTTTCGTCCCCACAATTCAGCATGTTGGCCTTCACCCCGTCCAGTCCTGTAGCGCAGCTCTTTCGCTGCGCACAAAAATGCGAGTGACCTCCAATTGTGTGTCACCAGCTCAAATTTCCCCCCGCAGGTCCCATCACCCGGTACAAACAGAAAAGAAAGCAACTGTATCATACTGCGAATCTTCATCCCCTCGTCAACACGCATGTACGATGATGACTGAGCGACGTTTGTCGAAGTCTGTCGATTCGCGGTCCTATGGGTCCTCGTAGAGCTAGAGTTCCGGACCAACGAGTCCCAGTGTCCCGGCGCCCGGTGGCGCTGTTCTACTGGACAACGATGGGGAGCACAGTGGCGGCCCACGGTAAAGCTGCATGTGCCGACGAGACTAACGGCCTCCGCTGGGGCTGCGTCGCGCTGGCCGTCAGACACAGAATGAAACAGTAGTTCAGTTGTAGAAGAAGATAGTTTATTGATGAGTTGCAGACAGTAAAGTCGTTCACCGACAACTAGCTCTCTACTTTAAGTACTATTCGAGATGGCGTAAACCTGCTAAACCGCGTATCTCCGCGCTCAGCCAGATGTGCTGCAGGAGCTCTATCAGTACGCATTCGCGCGCGTGATATACATCAAATACAGAGATATACGCCAAACTTTCCACCAATGTAACTGTAGTTCGCCACTACACAGAAGGAGCCTACTCTTCTGCCCTCCAGGGTCCCCAATCGTCCGACCATGAGATACGTA
This sequence comes from Gracilaria domingensis, assembly GCA_022539475.1. Lineage (NCBI taxonomy): Eukaryota > Rhodophyta > Florideophyceae > Gracilariales > Gracilariaceae > Gracilaria > Gracilaria domingensis. The sequence goes on along the minus strand of VCMS01000182.1, from coordinate 83,107 downwards.
TCTCGCACATTTCATAATCAAAACCACGACAACGTTACTTTCCTTCAGGCTATCTCTACTATTCGAATGAAGAGTCGGAGTGGTGTTCTGAATCTCATCACTCTTTTAACTGTCTTGAAGCCTCGCAAAAAGACAGGCAAGTTTCACGGCATTTCTTTGCCCGTTCCGTGCGAAGCGCACTAGAATCTGTCACCGAGGTTGCAGACCAAAAGGCTTGGGTACTAGTGAAAAAGAGAAATGGACAAACTTCCTTGATCAGGAAGCATGTACTGTAATACAGAAGACAGTTTACAAGCCAGCCGTGACGCTTAGTAACCCAGAATACAGTCTACAATCCAGCCGTGACGCTTGATTGACGTCCTTGGCTTGTGACTCACGTGCTGCGAGCCAGCACGAGACAATAGACAGCTTGTAGGATAATCGTAGACGTCTATAGACTTCTACAAGATCTGTATTAAAGGAGCGTCAGCGGGCCTTCCCCTCCATCGGAGAAGGCCAGACTTCACTCAACCATCTCTTCATTACAAAGCACTTTTTCCGACTACTGTGCATTGATCACAGCCACGCGTCGCTCATTGAAACGTTCGATATGTATGAGGGCAAGCGCGGATAAAGGTAATAGGGAATCAGATGTTTACCAAAGCAACACAGCTGAACCAAAAATTCCATCGTACACGGAATCCCTCAGCCCTCCCCAAGGCGGGCTGAGATGCGATCGGCGCAAGCGACGAGCTCTCAACGGCGGCAAGCTTGTCGACAAGCGGTGAGCGTAACCGACATTGGAAGGAGAGTACGGGCTAACATGGACGGCGAGTACTAAACGGACGCCACATGCCACAAGCGAAGAGGTGCCATGAACATGAAGCGCAACGGCACACAGACCGGTAGATACGAGCGTCATGCGCGGGCCGAGAACGCGGTGCTTGTTCTCGTGGCCGCCGCGCTCGCGCGAAGAGACGGCCAGTCGTGGGCTCTGGCATGCTTTCTGGCATCGACGCGCTCCTTGCGGGTGAACGCGTGTCTTGAGCATCGTTGGAATCCAACGGTTGGATGTGATGCGACACCCGATAGATAGACGGGCTGATACTAGCGATCGGAACCTGTGCAAGTTTAATGGATGGCGAATGCATTCATTTCTCATGTGGAGCTCCGGGAATAGCGAGCTCTTGTTGCGGAAATTCGCTCATCCGAGATTTCTGACCTGACCGACGGATTTGAAGAAGGACGGCTACTGCAAGCACAACCACCCTCCCCATTGGCACCCTTACCATCGACATCATGATCATCAGCAATTGTGTAAGGGTCACGGAGGAACCAAATTTGCTTCCACAGGAACCATGGCTTACCAAGAACCCTTTTGGTTGAACCGATCGAACATTCACCAGGAACCGAAGCTCTCATGGCACAGGAACTTCGGGCCTCGTCGGCTTACAGATCCAAAAAATCTTTCTTTTTGACCGTGTTTTCACTTTCCTGATTTAGTTGCTAATCATCTTTCCTCTGTGGGCTTCCACGTGACAGCCAGACAGTGCTAGTTTCGTTCTTCTCAAGAGGCACAGAAGCTGACCCATTTCATTAAAACGAAACTCATGGCTTCCATTCTCGCCCAAGCATTCTATGTCGGAGCTTTAAAATTGTAATGCTCCGACATCGAATGCTTAGGCAAGAAAGGAAGCCAGAGTCTCTTTGAATGTGCCTTGGCACGAGGAAGAGGACTAGGGTTATCGCAAACATTGTGCGGCTGCAGTGCATACGAGCCTAATCCTTGTAGTCTATATGGAAGAGATACGTTCTCTGATTCTTCACGATAAATTCTGATTGTGCTCTTTATACCGCAGTTGTTTGTTTGTGACCACGCACTAGCTCACGTACGATTATGCTGAGACCACATGCGCAATGAAGCTACCCTTACAGACCTCCACAAAATGATATAGTTTCCGAAGGTCTACGTTCGAGTGAGCTGCCTTTTAGGGCCCAGCTGTAACACACTGGTGGTTGGTGAAAGTCTGGCCTTCTTCGATGAAGGGGAAGGCCGGCTGACGCTCCTTCAGTACAGATCAAGTAGCAGTCTAGATACGTCTATCTGTACAAATGAGCTACATGCTACTGAACGTATCTACACAGAGTGACCTACTGTCTCCTCTAGTGTAAACTAAAAGCCGATCACGGTGATCAAGCGTGATATCGGCTTGTAGCTCTACGTCGGTGCCACTCCAGCACTCTGTTTTGCCTTTTTAGCTTCTCATTGGCAGAAGCTATCAGCTCCCTTCCATTCATGGAATAATTTCAGATGCACACATTAATATACGGCACGAGAGGATGAAAACTCTTCGTTTTCACGCAACTCGGAAAGGAAGAGAATACAAAGTATGAATAAGTTGCACCTTGCAAAATACGCGAGCGCAAATATGCCTAGCCCACAAGCTGTACCTTTGAGACGGTACCACGTGAAGTCATGTTAAAATTGAAACAACAAAAGAAGGCGTTTGCTCAGCGTTTCAAAAGCAAAAAATGAAAGGAAGCCGTCGCCACAGAATCATACTTTCACCATGCCGGTAGAAGAATGAACTTGTAAATTCCACTAGCCTACTTTAAAGGAAGGCTACCCACTGCGCTCACTTTGTTTAACCTTTTCAAAATTCGATTGTGTTCTCGACAACCACATCCAAAGTCGTGTTTCAGCCCATCTAGGTGTGGCATACGATTTACAGCGGTCACGTTTTCTTCTTTGCCAGGCTCTCTCGGAGAAAAGGCGTGCTCCATGGTCACCGATGACTCATCACCGCCTCGCAGCGGCCAACGAATAATCTCCTGAGCGCGATAACTTGAAACGAGAGAGCGAAACAGCGCCACATGCGAAGAGCGGAGAGGCGCCGTGAACATGAGGCGCAAGGGCACACGGGCGAACGGTGCACGCTGCCGCCGAAAGCGCGGTGTTTTTGGGCGAGCTGGAAACGAGTTGCTCTTGTGCTTTTCGGCATCGCTACATTTTTCGCGACGTGGACGCGTATGTCGAGAGTCGTTGAATGTGGTGCGTCACACGATAGTCATTTCTGGATGGTTTGTCGCTAGGGCTGATACATCCTTGGCGATAGGAACCGGTGTAAGTTTGAAGGATGATGAATGCCTTCATTTCCGCGGATATCTACGCGAGGTTCGTAGAAGAAATTCGTTCATCGGAGATTTCTCACCTTTTCGGAGCCGTCCCGGCTCATTCAGCTAGCCTTGAAGGTTACTACTGAAACACGACTAACCCAGGAACCTGCGGTAATCTACGTTTGCAATCACATTTCCGTTTTACAGAAACAAGATTACAGCTGCGGTCAGCAAATTTACTGCATGGGAGGCGTTTCGGTGACTATCATTCTTGTCACGCTAGGACACGTATTGGTAAGGCGTAGCGCGGAGGGTTTGGAATTTCTAGGAACCGCAGAAGTAGATTTATTTGAGCAATTGATTCAGCGATTAGGCGTGGATGCTCCTCCTCGCGAGCTACTCGTGGTACGATCAGCTTATGAGCTTTGCTTGTTGGCGTCCACATAGAGGCGTTTCAGTGACTGTCATTCTTGTCACGCTAGGATACGTATTGTTAAGGCGTAGCCCGGAGGGTTTTGAAATACCATGGACACGTGACATCTGCTGAAGGGCATACTTCAATAACCGTTGGAAAATCTCCAACGACGCATCTCTCCGCTCTCGACATGAACCCCAGTAACATTGTTATTAAACAGAGCATTCTGTGTAGACAATCGACTCACCTGCCGGAGAAAGTCGGGTGCGCGCACATGCATTTCTGCCCCCTAACTTGAAACCAGGTGTGCGAAATTCTTGAGTAGAGCTTCCCGTGCTTTTGATATTGATAAGAAACTTTTCGAAATCTGATGGGGTCTTGGGAGCGGAGATTGTTCCATTCTATATTTGGCATAAGTCAAGTTCTATACTGTCCTTCATTAAATAAATTTTATCACTACCCTCCATGGTTTGCTCAACCAATGAATGAAAACTATTTCTTGGCAATCGCCAATGGAATAATCTTGAAATCTGTTCCCTCCAACCCTTCTGCTGCCCAATCAGTGGCAAGGAACTATCACAATTGCACGCTCTGGACACAATCAGCGTCTGGCAGAATTAGTGGCCTCAGCTCGCCCAGCCCCTACTCCACCTCGGCTCGAAGCGAGACGAGCAAGTTTCAAAAAACTTTATTTGCTCACGTTGTAACGGACGCGTCAGAGACAGCCACAAAAGCTGCGGTTTAAAACAAACGGCTCACCCGTATACTTCAGCAAATCTGGCTCAGCGCCTAACATTAGAGAAACTGGTGTCTATACTAAACGAAGACTTAGCTAAATCTCAACAATCGCCGTTTTGACCACTCGTTTCACTATCTTCTCTTCTTGAGCCGATAATTTCATCTCTGCGCCCGCATCGCGCAACATTAGTAACTGCTGACGAACAAAGTCTTCATCATAATCCGAGAGCATCATTGTGTACATTACCGCATTGTAACCAGCTTCGTTTCGATGCAAAACGTCCGCCCCATGTTCTAGTAAGTACTGCACTATTTTCGGCCGCATCCTCATGCACGCCGCAAGCAGAGGCGATTGATTTAGCTTATCGTGCCATATCGTGTTGACTGGAACACCTTCTTCCTCTATGCACCACACAAACTTATCCCAATCGTTATACCTGATCGCAGTAAGCAAGTCTTTCTTGGGGTTTTCCATGTATTTCGGGGTCAAGTATCCAAGCGGTTCAACGTACTCGGGCTGCACCCAGTTCTTGAGTAATGCAGACTGTAGGAACGATAAGGAGCCAGGCACTGCTGCGCAAATGACTGTCTGCATAGCCGCAGGATCGTCTTTGATCAGGACCTCTCCAAAAAGAGTCCACGAAGCATGCGCGCCAATTGCCGGTCCTCCATACGCGATTATTTCCGGAAATGCGCTCCCAATACCTTTTCGAACAGCTTCGGAGCTGCCAGGGGTATGAGCAAACATAAGAAAAGTGCAGAACTGTGGAGTTCGGAGTTGTCTCAGCGCTCGCCTCGCTGCAGCAGCAGCAGCCTTTTCCAGGGCTGTGTCAATGTTATTGATTACATTTTCCGTTACCCTTGCGCTTCCCACACCAAACAGATCTTCGCTCCCAAGAAAGAGAACTTCAATGACATCCGAACTGCCTTTCTTGTCAACAGATCGAGCAATTAACGGTATGTTCTTCAGCTTCTTTGTGAGTGCAACCTGTATGGCAGTAGGGTCTAGTACGGGACCGAATGTAACATGTACAAAATGTGGGTTTGGAATGATTCGCGAAGCGGTCTTGATAGCTATCATAACAGCTTCGAAAGCGCTTCCTTCTTTCAAACTAGACCGGCCGGTGGCAAGCTTAATCGGAGCTGCTTGTCTGCTCGCGTAACGAAATGAAGGGTTGAGGAAGTCTTCCAAGGGAGGTGGCTCGTTTGAATCGGGTCTGGCAATCATCCTAACACAACGAGAAAATGACCATGGGTGTAGAAATCGGGGTCTTCTGGAGGACGAGCTTGAGAAGCTCGTCCGCGGCTGACAAGGCAAGGTTGGGTGCACGAATGCGGCTCCCATTCTTTGTCTCGGTTTTCCAAAGAGCCTACGTCTGACCTTCGACGGAGCTGTAGGCGGCGAACTTCTTATAGACGTATCCTCAGGATATTTATGTCGTGTGATTTGTAGATATTTTTACAAGGACATATTGATATTTTCTAGTTGTCCTTTAGACGAAATAAACTTCAATAGACTAATCAAGGGCTGTCTGGTGAAACAATCGAGACAACTTGCTTCTGCTCCGGAACCATCCTCAAAGATGTTGAATCTCTGTCGAATGTGTTGATGAAGAATGTTTGAGATATGAATCTCGATGTCGGGTTCTTTGGGACCCTAGCGGCCAGAAAAGTGAGATTTGTGTTTTGTGGCAGTGGAGCCTCAACTGCATTCCCTTAAATCTGTACCCACCTTATACCCCTTATATGAAACAAATTCCAACCCCTCCACACACCCCTAAAATCGTGGGTTCAGAAGGTTCAGATTGCAATTGCCCACTATTGACTCTCTGATCTGTACCCACCGAAAAGGGTACAGGACAGACATCAACATACCATTGATAGGGATACTGTATATATCTCTCGAGAGATATATATATCGGGGATGTACTGTATTTGATTTACTACAGGCGCATATGCGTCTTTTTCTTAGAGCTCCTGTAACTAATCTGGCTCAGCGGGGACATACGCGGTTTAGCAGGTTTACGCTATTTCAAAGTAGTACATAAAAAGAAAGCTAGTTGTCGTTGAACGACTTCCGTGTCTTGACTCATCAATCATCAATAAACTATCTTCTACAACTATACTATTGTTTGTATCGGTCTCTGACGACCAGCGCGACGCAGCCCCACCGGGGGCCGTTAGTCTCGTCCGCACATGCAGCCCTGCCGAGGGCCGCCACTGTGCTTCCCATCGTTGTCCAGTAGAACAGCGTCGCCGGGCACCGGGACACTGGGCCTCGTTGGTCCCGAACTCTAGCTCCTGAAGGAGCCAGAGGTCCGAGAGTCGACAGACTTCGACAATCTCAGCTCTGAGAAGAGCAGAGAATAGCAAAAAAGGCAGATGTGCACTGTCAGACATTTTCGACCAATAATCAGGGCTTGGAGAAGAAATCTACGCCATGAAAAAACCTTGCAAAGCTCCTTTGTAATACATACTCAAAATTGTTTCTCGGTAATTGCAAAATAAAATTTAATTACGATATTGTAACATATCTACGCATTTACAGACCATCTCTGCAGTTAGTTAATAAGTCTAACTTTGCTATGCGATACATTGAGTATTCAGAACAGAAGTAGAGCATGAAATGCAGTAATCATTTCAACTGAGAAATGCGGGAAAGGACGAGAGTTACACGATAAAGCAATGCCTTCGCTTGTTTTTAAGCTTTACCCTTTTGGGACTAAAAAGTCTTATGTCTAGTGTGATAAACATAAAAAGAGCCAATAATATTGCATGAAAAGGTTTCATATAGAGTGGTTTTAGAGCGACTGAAAAGTACATTTGTACGCGTATGCCACAAAAAGGTATATTATTGGCTAATATGGCTATTGATTGAATAACTACCAATGGTTTTGCGTTGTTTAAGTCTATTGAGTTAGACTTAAGAAAAAAGACACTTGGCAGAAGTGAAACCAATTATTACTGTCATGAATCGACAGTGAACCAATCAGATTTAATTCTTATGTCTATCGAGCTAGACTTAAGCTTTCCGTCCCAAAAGGGTTAACATCGAATTAGTACTGTAATGGCTCTGGTCAAATTACAAGGCGTTATCTTATTTGACAAATAGCTTAATCACACTTACTTTAAATTGTGTTTTTCAACTGCAACAAATGTTAATAATGACCTTTTTTACTTCTTAGTTTCGAAAGTTAACTTTTTCAATTTAGATTTTGCCGTAAATTCGCTCTGTATTGAGAAGGAATTGAGGAACACCCCCTTTAGGAAGAACATGTATATGGGGCAAACAACTTGGCACTTAGAGTTGATGTCATACCGTTCCCTTCAGGAAGATTTTGGGCAAAGGTAACATTAAAAATTACCATTTTTTCTTAATTTGGACTGTTAGATTGCACTAAAACTTTCGAGGGAAACAATAGCTTATGTTGAGTTTAATTATTTTATTGGTTTAGATTGCAATTTGTACGAACTTATGCCCATAATTTAAGTAGAACGGCCTTTCATTTCTGAACAGGGCAATAGTAAAAGCAACTTTCGTCAAAAACGCGAATGCAAAGTAAATATTCATATTGGAAAGATCCTAATAATATCAGAAATGTAGGCCGTACAGAATAAATTGGCAATTTGATTTTAATAACAAATGGCTGTAGTGGAGTCCCTTAAAATTTAAGTTATCCTTCGCAATTTTGTAAATAAAACACGATGCAAATACGTGGAATTTATAAAACACTCTATTTCTTGCAGCTTGTGATATTTACTACTTCATCTTATGACGGGAGCTTTTCTTCCTCGCGTTCATCAAAGCGATTGAACGTCTGATTTAAACGGCTTCTTTTGTTCTCGCGACATTTTTATTGAGCCAAACGACGTTTCTCGCAAAGTGAGTCTTCAATGTAGTTCAAACGATTTTACACACGTTCAAAATACTCTGCATCTTTCGCTCTTCGACGAATCTATTTAAAATAAAACTTTGTCACTGCCATATCAAAAGAAAAGATATCCTCATAGTTTTCTCCGAGCAGCGGTATTTTGTGGAAGAAGAAGGCCACAAATTGCCAAATGAACCAAACCAATTTTCAGCAATATCAATATCCGAGAAAGCACTCTAGTTTCGAGCAGTGCATTCGGCACAAAGTAATGGTCTCCTAATGGAATGCTGACTACTAGTTCGCAGAGAGGTAAGGCGCGTGGAAGCGGAGAGAGTATGTCAGGCGTGGCAGGAATGCTGGAGCCGGAGCCAATTTACTGTGGTGACGCTAGTCGCTTCTTAAGTAGGGAGTGGAAGCTGAATGCTTCCGCGGTGGTGCCGAATCCCGATATGCATCGGCCAGCAATCAGTCGGATGTGTCAGTCGGATTGCTAGCTGTAAAGCTGATCAACATCACTGACTCTCTTCTTTGTTTATAGTGTGTACCGCCTCACGTTTTCTTCTTTACAGCTGTGTTCTTTGTGCTGAAGACGTCTGCTTTGGCGCATGAACCATTAGCGAATGGCATAATTGACTTCATTCCGGCGGAGCAATTCGGTTAGTGCGTGGCATGGTTTTGTTTTCGTGAGCGCGTCAGAGGGGTTGTTGTCGCGATCGATGTGGCCAATGTCCAAGATTTCTTCGCGGTTGTAGGCTTCTCGTGCTGCGCTGATATCAATCATTAATCGCATTTCCCTTGTATATGTTGCCTTCGTTATGGTGTCATAGATGGTTTGACTGTCCGTCAGTAAACAGAGGCGAATTTCTCTTCCTAAACACCTTTCCAGATTTTTCTTGATAATGTAGGCAGCGTCAAAAGCCTCGTCGAAAGCGTAGATTTCTGCGCCAAGGACGGAGCGGAAAATTCTCTTGCTCTTATAGGAGCGGTACGTCAGAATGTTGCAGTTGCCAAGGTGGTCACAGAGTGTTATGATGTAACCTAACTGGGAAGAGAGGTCATCGTTGTTGGCAAATGATACGTCAGAGTAAACGCGAAGGTAGCATGTGTTTGGATCGATGGTAACGTGTTTTACACTCAATTCGGGTGTGTTCTTCAAGTGCGCGATGAGCTTGTTCAGTCGGATTATGTGCTGATTGTTGAAGACGGCCTCGATTACTTTTGCCAGCTGTGAAGTATTGCAAGCGATATCTGGACGAGAGTGTATAACCCAATTCACCTTCATCAAGTTGATTTGAATGCCGTAAAGTCTGCCTGTGTCGGTATCTTCATAAGTTTTTCAACTTGCGGACGTTGGTGCATCTCTATATGTCCCGGGCTTGTCTGAATATGTATTCCGACATAAAGGAAGGATTCATATTCCTTAGGTTTCGAATCGAATTTCTCCGCGGTCGTGTCGTTGAGTGCTTCAAACTTCTTATTTCCCGTTTGGAGGCAGTCGTCTACGTACGTTCCCATTACGCTTTGCAATTTCCCATTCTTACTCTTCTTTGTGTAGAGTGATTGGTCGCTTTCCGCACGCTCCATGTTCAGGTCATTCAGGGTATGGTCGGTAAACGTATGATTCCAGTAATCACCAGCTTCATTAAGTCCGTATAGGGTGCGGTTCAGTTTCAACAAACTATCTTCTGGAAGATTCACCTCGGGTGGAGGGCGGAGGTACAATAGTCTGTTGATCTTGGGCGTTGATTGGATATATGCCATTAAACAATTATTTGAGGTTAATTTCTATATTATACTCACCCGTTGTTATGTCGCGTGACCATATGCGAAACTTAAACATTCGCGCTATGCAGGTGATGAATCGGATGGATTGAATCATGAGGGAACGTTGCTTGTGGACGATTACACCTTTCATCCTGTTTGTATGACCCTGCGCTATTAGTCGTGCCTTGTAGACTGGTGATGAAGTTTCGGCGTTCTTGATGACATAAACCCATCGGGAGCCAAGGATGTTGGGAGCTTCACCCGTAGGACTACATTCTTTTTCTGCATTTGCTCGTTTTGTGATTGTCCAGGTTCCTCGTCGCGTCAAACCCTCGATTTCCTTCTTCCTCGCCGGCTCAAATTGCTGCATGCCACATCTTGCATCACTTGGCTGGAGTTGTTCGGTTATCATGATCGTGGGTGTAGACTGTAGCGTTGGGCCTTCATCGCTTTTGAATTGATCGAACTGAGCCTTTAATTGTTCAAGGAGCTCTTTATCAGAGTAAAGAGCAGTTGGGATACACTGAGATATGCTGAATTTGGATGATTTTCCGTTCACGGCAGCATGTATATGCTTGCCGTCGACATGTATGATCTTGTATGGCCCATTGAACTTCTTCTCCTTCTCGCGATAGATGCGTACAAAGTCTCCTGGCTTCAAGTCAAAGTGCGCGTCTGGAGGAGCACGGGAGCATAGCGCCTCGAGGATTCTGAGCTTCGCAACAATGCCGACGTATTCTTTGCGGGCGAGCTCAAATGCGTTCAGTCTTTGACGCTGGTCAGGGAGTGATGATGTGCCGCTATTCAATCTAAGCAATGTGCGGAAGACGAGTAATGATGGCACAAGACCGTTTGGTCCCATCATGTCGTTGATAGCCTTGATTGCGAGACAGAGTCGTACTTCCTTCTCAATTGATGGGTACTCGAGGGAGATTTTCTGGGACGTTCGGCGCAGTGGCGCGTGATATCTTTCCCCAATTCCTAAACTATTGTGGCTCTCAGTTCCTAATAGCACAAGCTCAATAACGAGATTCTCTGGGAGCCTTTTCCAGGCTTCTGATGTAAAGATACTCCCTTGATCCGCTCGTTGCTTGTTTGGTGCGTCAATGTCCAGAGTAGGCCAACAGGATAGAAAGGTTTTCCACACGACAATTTCGAATTCGCCATCTAGGAATTTGGCGTGGGAGAGTCCCGTCTCCATATCAACAACGTGCAAAACAGGGAGCTTCTTACCCTTATCGTGCAGGTACATCAGGTCTAGGGAGATTTGGTTCTTGAATACGATTGTTTTGGGGGGATTCTCACCTTGACTCTCAGTGGTTTTGTGCGATACGTCAGGCAGATTTCGCACTTGTCTGCAATGGTTTGCAGGAGTCTGCGTGTTGTGGGTGTAATGCGGTCCGGCGTCGCGCGTCTGAGGAGATTCAATAGCTTCTCCGTTTGCGGATGGAAGAAGTTAAAGTGCATCTTTCTTAGCTCCTTCTCCGTGTATTCCGATATTGCCGTGTGTAGTATGGAGTTCGGCTGGCTTCGATCCCATTCAATGAATACATGAACATTCTTCTTTGCTAGGTGGATGCTCCATTGTTTGTTGCCACAAAGTAATCGATGGAGCTTCATGTCGAGGATGAAGTGCTCCCTTTCGCTAATGTCCAAGCCAATGAGTAATGGCACTGGTGCCTCAACGACATCTACAGTAAAGGATAAGAAAGATCCGACTGGTAGGGGTAAGTCAATTCTGGTAGTGCCGAGTGATTTCTTCACATGACTGCCAAACTTGAAGCGTTGATTAGAATTATGGAATTCGACAGAGTGCTGTAACGAATTGCAGCATAGTAATACTTCTTGTTCTCCAATGACGGACTTGCTGGCACCCGAGTCGATGCATGCTCCTAAGAAGCGTTTGGACTCTATGGAGTGGGAGCCTGCTCCGTAATATGCTTCCCAGAGCTCCTTATGAACGAGGAGAATATCTGCATCTTCGGGGTTCGTTGGTGGCTGATGTCAATGGTTTCTTTGTCTGAAGGGGACATTATTTGTTGTGTACGCGTGGTGATGTCGGGCGGTTCGGGGGTTTCATAATTGGGTGTGTTACGTTCGGGCGGTTGGTGGTCAGGTGAGAGCGGTTCCCGAGATTTCAGTGCTGTGCTCGCATAACGCCTGGTGCCGGAGCCTAGTCGCCGATTCATGTCTCCGCTTCAAAAGGCGGGACATCGTCATTCTTTAGGACATCGTTCGCATAGTCGCTCGCAAAGTCATATAGAAAACCGGTATGATGAATATGTCCTTCGTCCGTGATATCATTATCTTCCTCATCATAGCCTTCGTGGCTCGCGAATTGATCATGAGCGTGATCACTCTCGCAAAGGAGTGTCGCCGCTAGTGGGTTGTTGAGGTCGAAGGTGTCATCATCGTGCGCCCTGTCTTCGTGTGCGATAGCTGCTTGAAGGATGGACATAATTGATTCGTGGTTCGTTCCGTCACACTCCCCAGTGGGATTACTTTGGTTAGCTGCTGCAAATAGCGTGTCGTAGATGCGCTTTCCTCTTTTCCGGAATGGACAATTACGCTTAATGTGGCCAGGTTTCTGGCAGTAGAAGCATTTTCCTGGGCCGGTCGGACGACCGAAGTTAGAGCGTGTGGATGTGTTTCTGTACGGTGGTCCACGGCGGACGTTAGGGCGTCCATTTGGTGTACTATAGCGGGCATTTGCGTAATTAGTAGAAGCAGTAGGCTTCTGCACTCCACCATACGGATCTCGCTCGTTATCCAATTTCATTTTCTTCTGGTAATAGCGCTGAGCGCAGTCCGCAGGAGCAATGTAGAGATCTTGATACGTTGGTTAAACAGAGTTAGGTTGATACAGTTCAATCGCGCACCATTCCATATTCTCCATCGCAGCGATGAGTAAGTCTCGTTTGTACTCGTCCATTTGCAACCCTTGGGAAATTCTATCGAACTTCGACTCTATTTCATCCGTCAATGCGCAGTATGCTTCATTTATCGTTCGGTTTCCGTCAAGGTAATCCTTCAAGTGAAGGTTTTTTAAGGAGGACAAAATGCGTTACTGCTGGGCGGTGTTGTGGAACTTCGAAGCCATCATGTGTCTGGCAATTGTGTAGCCAGTAGCGACTGCCTTCACATTTTGTTCGAGGAAGGTTAGGGCGTTGTCCTTGAGCATGTGCGGGAGCAAATAAAGGGCCTCGTTCTCGCTCAGCATGAACGTGCTCAACACGATTTGCTCATAACTATTCACTGCGTTTCGCCATGACTCCTTCACTGTTCCCCCGTATTTCTTGCCATCCTTAAAGGTGTACCCTACTTGCGAAGATGCCTTTTGGATGATAAGTTCCATACGTTTGATGGAATGATGATCCTGCTGCTCATAGGCGAGGTTGGCAAAGCTTCTCATATCCTGGTAAACTTCTGTAAAGCTCTTCGTGGGCGCAGTGTCGATGGAAAGACGCGGTTCTGGTGCGAGTGTGTCATCAAAGCGGATTTGCTGAGGTCGTTGAAAATGGTCTGGGATTCTATCCCGTGGGTTGGTTCGATTATTGCGGCATCGCTCTGGCGTGACGTCGTCGGTTGTGTCGTGCGATCTTCTGTGACCTTGCTTGCACGCAGAAACTCCTTGAAGCTTATCATCAGCTTCTCCATGTCGTCCTCATCGTCATCAATCTCGGCGTTGGCGTTCGGTAAAACAATTGTCTCCTTTGCGTTCCCTTGGTCTAGTTCTTCTTCTTCTTCGTCGGCATACGGATGCGGCTGTCGGTGAACAACATGGGTTACGACAGTGTCGAAATTCTTATTATCATCATCCTCACCGGCCCATATTAGATATGCAACGCGGGCAATTGGATGACGGTACTTGTGGGCCGGAATGTCAACATTGAGGTATTTGAGCTTATTGACCAATGCATTAATGCATGTGCGATTCTGCATTACGGTTGGTGCGCAGAGTAGGAGCGGCTCCAGTTTAGTTCTCAGGCGCTCCAAGAATGTTTCACCATCGGGGTTGTCGCGAAGCATACGCGATATAACAGACTTATACTTCTGTTCCTGTGCGCTACGCAATGTGGCTCACGGAAGAAAGGCGGACAAAGGGCGTCGGCTCGCATTGTTGGGAGAATGCGGGAGCGGTTCGATGCGATCGCTGGGATCTCCAGGTTGATTTGCGGGAGTATGAGGAACGTCGGTGTCCGGTGAGTTGTCCGGGGACAGATTGGACGGGTCATCGTTCGGGGAATTCAAAATTGAGTAAAGCTACTTCCAAAAGAGGATCATTCGAATGATGGTCTCCTAATGGAATGCTGACTGCTAGCTCGCAGAGAGCTAAGGCGTGTGGAAGCGGGGTGAGTATGTCAGGTATGTCAGGAATGCGTTTGGAAAGGAGCCCGTTTACTGTGGTGACGCTAGTCGCCTCTTAAGTACGGAGCGGAAGCTGAATGCTTCAGGGGAGGTGCCGAATCCCGATATGCATCGGCCAGCAATCGGTCGGATGTGTCAATCGGATTTCCAGCTGTAGAGCTGATCGGCATCACAAAGAGAAACATTTTGTGGCTTTTCCTTGGGATGGTTTAAACAAAAATGTTCTTCACTTTCTTGATATCCTTTGTCAGCAAAAACCAGCTACTGCTCTCGATACTTTGCATGCATTTCATTAATACCAGGGCTTGATATTTCATTTTCGCTCTTCTTCAGAGCCACTTCATGAAAATCCATGATATCAAAAAATATGCCCATATCTAATTTTGAACCCGGAGAAAAACATGATCAACAAATTGCAATTCCAATAAATTAAATGAACAATTCTGTTTTTAAATCCATATAGCTTGTGTTTTTTGCTCAAATTATGTTTTTCCTTCTTGCATGCTTCCAGGCAGACGATTAAAATGATAAAAAATTACATTCGTTGCATATCGAGCTTAAAAAAGATTTTAAACAATTTTTCTCGCCGATCACTCGAGATGAGTTATATTTTGGCTCATATTCGAATACAAAAGTTTGCACCATTTTATATGAATGACAACGAATAAGTTTTGCAATCATTTGCTCGAACGTAGTACCTTTTGTACGAAACATATGCGCCAAAAATTTCCATTGCCCACCATGTCATACGCTTGTAAACGTAATAAATCCGACCTATTTGTGCATATACGCATGGGAGACCTGTTCCGACATCTTAATTATTCCGAATACAATTTTTGTAAATGCCCACAAATTCCCTGAACCTCATGCGCCAAAACATTGGTCATTTTCCTAATTGCTTGTGTTTCGCCGTCGGAAAAAAAGGAATCATAAAAAGTTGAGTTTGAATCGCTCTCTAAATCAAAATCATCGTTATCTGCGGTAAAGCTCTAGTCTTTGCTCCAGACGGGCGTTTGACAGCAGTTCTAGAGCGTTCGTAATGTCGTCGCAAAACAAAGGGCGTACTTTGTGTACAGCAAAACCCCTTTTTGCAGGGAAAGCCGCCGATGGAGACTTATAATTGTTAGATCCGTTGGGACAGTAACACCCTTGGTTATGAGTATCGATAGAGATGATTTGCCCAATTTCGGAATTCAGCGGAAAGAGGTATGGTTTCCGAAAACGTGTAGTGTGGCCGCCTTGGTTGGACGCCCCGTGAGTCAAAAGGGTACGGTGAGGCCCACGTGGCCAATACTGGCCACGGTGCCAGCAATTACCGGTAACCTAAGGGTAGCTTAGTGCCAGTACTTAGGCGACGGCGACCACCGTCGCCCTGCACTAAGTAAACCCCAAAAAGGGGGATCCTGGCTCTAACTAACTGAGCTGGTGACCGATCTTACTCTGTTGAGGAGAGCATCGCCACCATTCCGGTGTACTTATCTCATCTTGCCCGCCGAGGAACCACTGTACGTAAACCACGGTGCTACTTTCTGTGTCTATTGTTTCTTTCTGTGTTCTTATTTATATAGTGTTTACCCACGGTTGTGGTGTGTTCCGTTCTGTGTGTATAGGTTTTTTCAGCGCTATTATCGCCAATAACCCCTGCTCCCCGGGCTCGTGCCCCGTATACGCGGCCCTATTCTCTCTTTTTCCCCTCTCTTTCCCACCGCTACCGCGTATCTTCTCACTCCTGTGGTGTGCCCTTCAAACTTGGGCCCGCCACATCGGTAGATTCCCCGACTTCACTTCCGTCTGTAAGGCATGGAGAGATCGCCCGGTGCTACCTCCGGCAAGTGTCGACCTCAATGGAGTCTCTCAGACTCAGCCGCCCGACATAAAGAGCAAGGCCGAACACCTTGAGTGCTTACTGTGGTGTAAATCCCCGAGTGGGCAAACAAGAGCCGCGTCGCCGAAAACGAATTTACAGAGTGTTCGAAACCTGCTCTCTATAGGGGTAGATGCAGGAGCAGAACCCTCTGATAGGGCAAGCGCGATGCCGGGTGTAAGTCCGGGTGTCCCCGATCTGAGCGTGCAGTCAGAGGTGAAGGGGAAGAATCAGCGTAGGTATCCGGTTGTTCCGGCGAGCTACAGCGAGTGAGGATATCCAGCCCAACGGTAGGGGTCAATAAAGGATCAGCAAACGAGCCGCACTGTGGAGCACTGACTCGTAATAAACCGGAATAAGTCCCGAGACTAGTGAACAAAACCTGTATAACAGGGCTGAGAAACAAGAGCCGTATGACAGAAATAATAACAAATCAAGAACAGGAGATGCCGTAACGACGGTCTAGGACTCCTTGGGGACAGAGGTGGATAGCAACTCCTGGGATACGGCTGTTTAACCCGGGTAGGGAGGAAGAATCGTTCGCACGCGGCAAGAAGCTAGAGCCAAAGGCCTCCTCGAGATTTACTTCCTGTGCAGTGGCGGCAAGTGCCGCCACTTATATAGGACACTTGAAAATATCAACTAAAAATATCTAACTATCCGGCGCTGACGGCCAACACCCTACACGTGTGGAACCGAGGCAGGCTTGCCACGGCGCACCCGGCATCGGACCAACTCAGCACGCGTGTGCAGAAACACTATCCTTCTTAGGCATACCCCAAAATAAGGTTACTACTACAGTAGCCTCTCATAACATGAGGTGTCGAAGCCGGTAACGGATCAATAGACTATGAGAAACACCTCGGTGCATCCCTCTGCAAGGCGTTTTGCTCTACAGTTACCGCGCACGTGGGTAGTTTTTGTCTCCGCCTATGGAGTGATTTTGTACTACAGTTTGGGCATCCTGTTTTGAGAGGGAAAACAGTTTAGGTGGGAGATAGAGGAACTGCGCAACTACTCAGTTATTTCATATGTTGATAATAAAATTTTAATTTACTTAGTCACATAAAAAGTTATTGAATCCCTGCTTTGTAGAAATAGAGACTACATTGTTCGAATTAGGACAGCAAATAAGTACGAAACTTAAATTTTACTGATATTACTCCTAGAAAACCTACGTAACCTAGTACTTTACAATGCAACAACAATGTTGCAACGCAACTGCGATGATAGTCTAGTTAAAAAAATAATAACTAAATCGTTCACCTAGTCATCACGATTGCAGAGTGGATATGCGATGGGTATCGCTGTGGCAGTATTAAAATGAAGAATTCTAATGCTTTAAAGATAAAAAACACTAAGATTTACGCTACACTATATTTGAATAGTGCTTTAGTCATTGCTTTTAAGAGAGAGCTTTAATGAATTACAAACAAAATGTAATGAACAGTGTGCAAAGTTTGGCAATAGTAACAATTCTTTTCATAAAGCAGAACGTAAAAATGTAGTGCTTTGGTATACCTCTGAGTTCTATCCGTTTGAAAGAGTGTTAGAACCTATTTTTTATATATCACCTTTTCCAAGTAATTAAATATTTGCTTGAATGTAGCCAATAAGAAATTAGTTGGTTGAAAAGTTTTTGAGATCTAGACATTCAAAAAAAAAACTAATTTTAAAGAAACAGTACTTTAAATAAAAGTTTGGAAATTTCGGATATTTTTGTTTTTGCTTTTAGAATCCTATTTTAATTAGTGCCGAAGTTTTGATAGAACTGATGACAAAGCTTTTCAAAGGATAGTGCAAACTCACAATTTAAGATATGTATGGGCATAGTGTCCAAACTCATATGATGACTGAAAGTTTTTTTTGCTGAATTTTAATTTGTTGGCAATAGTTGAACTGAACAATCAAGGCTCCGTACAGTTCCTGGAAGACGATTATTTCCAGACTACAAAATGATTCTGGCTTGAGAAACGCGGGAGAAACGTTTGTTACATGTCCGGGGCACATGTGTTTCTCAAATCTATTGGATACTCACTGCTCTGTCTGCGGAAGTTCCAAACCTTCTTCCAACTCATCCAATCCAAACGTTTTCTTCTCCTGGATGAAGCTAGGGCCTAGACTGAGCGACATTTTCTTGGGTAAAGAACGTTGTGAGGAGTTCTATGCGTATACGAAGGGTTGGGATCATTCACAATAAGGGAGTTAAAGAGACTTCTTCGATGGAGAGGTGTACAGGAGACTATGTGATATGTATGGCGGACACGAAGAATTGGTCAATGATGTTTACATTGCGGTATCAAGTGATGGGTTTCAAGCCTTCCGGAAACGTTCTTATCATGTGTGGCCTATTGCAGTCCTTTTGTGCAACCTTCCTCCGCACAAACGCCTTTCAGTGAAAGACGTAATGCCTATGGCTTTCGTTCCTGGTCCACACGAGCCCGTTAATCTGCAATACTTTATCTTTCCTTCGGTCAAAGAGATTGAAGCTATCAACAAAGATGGATCTGGGACAGAGTTTCTATTAAATGACGGCTCCAAACGAAATGTTCGCGTTCATCTCCTTAATTGCGGCGGTGACCTTCCTGCAATGAAGAAGATCGCTGGGCTGAAAAGGTTATAACGGGAGGGCTCCATGCAGATATTGTCTGGTTCAGGAGATATGGTCCCCCACTCATAGACAGTACTACTCTCCCAGCGCAATACACAACAACGAATCCTTGAGGCTGCTCTTCAACATCCGGGCGTCTTCTCTTAGAACACCAAATGATACCATGACCAGAATCGTACAGTTGGAATCTTTGTCCGGGAACTTCAGAGCGCAGTTGGAGAAGGAGTCTGGAATTGCAGGAAACTCGGTTATTGTCTCAATACCCCACCTGGAACCATATTCGTGTTTTTCAATCGACCTGATGCACTTGTTCTACAACATAGGAAACGATATGATTCGCACATGGTGCTCTGATGCTGGACAGCCGTACGATTTGAATGACAGGTACGTTCAGCAGATCGATACGGAGCTTGGCAACGTTGGTACCGGAATACCAAGCCAAATCAGTTCGAGACCAAGATCTCTCACTCGATTTTCAGAATGGAAATATGAAGAAGTGAAGGCATTTATTCTCTACGACAGCCTCATAATCTTGCATGGGTTGCTTCCGGAACTATACCTGACTAGATGGAATTATTTTGTTCAGGTTGTGGACTTGTGCTGGCGTGCACCTCTAACAGAGGCGAACTTAAACAGTCTCGGAAATTATTGCGTGACTTTTTTCGAGCAGTTTGAGCTAGAATACTTCTAATATATGCTTGAACGTGTGAATAGGTGCAAATACGTAATGCATCTAGTTCTACATCTCAAGCAGTCCTTGAAAGAGAATGGACCGCCTGTTCTTTACTCTCAATACTGGATGGAGCGTTATATAGGATGAATACTTGGAAGATTCAAGGCGAGGAAACTCGCTTCATCTTCTCTATTCAAGAGCGCGCTTGCTTTTGAGGCGTATAATTCCTACGCCAAGGTACGCTTTTACGGTGATGACCTCTTGGGGGCGGAACTTGACGAACAGAGTGAATATGTGTTTCAAGGAGCGGGGTATAATTACAAGTTCTGCGATGCCTCGGAAGAGGAAAGGTCGTTGAGAAGGTTGATGCAA
The DNA here is from genome assembly GCA_022539475.1 of Gracilaria domingensis. Lineage (NCBI taxonomy): Eukaryota > Rhodophyta > Florideophyceae > Gracilariales > Gracilariaceae > Gracilaria > Gracilaria domingensis. Next base: position 63,334 of record VCMS01000182.1, on the reverse strand, counting down.
CTGTATCTTAGGCGCAAATATGATGAATTCTCCGTAGTTGAAGCTTCTTCGCTTATTCAATGGTTGGATTCATGCGATTTCTATCCCCGACTTTAGTTCACATCTGAAGATGTGGTTCAGAACGCATCAAACATTCTACAAACATCGTCTCTTAACTTGAGAGGTACTAGAGATAGAGCGAATTTTTACGTTGCATGCGAAATGCAGAACGATGACGAAGGCTTAGTTGAAGTGTAATACGAACGAGTTCTGAAGTTCGTTCACTTTGCGCTGGAAGCTGATCTGGAAGAAGGGTGGGCTCATTGGCAACACAAGTATGAAGTCATTCTGATGCAATGGGTTTGTGGTATGGAGAGAGAGAGTCACGGTCAAGTATACAAGAACTGTCCTGTTGATCAAGCGTTCACTTCGCGAACAGTAAAGAATGCCAGTATAATTTCGCGGCTCATCAGTGTTGTTCCACACGACATCCCGTCATCTGGAGAAATATCTATGGCTAAAAGCTCTGTGGAAACGAGTGGGAGACAGAGAAGGTGATGCAACTTCATTGATCAAAGCCTCAGAATCGATGAAATTCACAATTCTGAGTTATTCTCCCCCGACGGCGCTAAAAGAGTTCTTCAAGGGATGAGAGGTGATGGAAATTGAGCAGAATGATCAAACGAGCTGCTCACTTGGCATGTCTTTGTTCGTGAAACTACTCAAATGTGGATAATAATGAGGAGAGGAACTGTTTTTGGAGGCTCTTGCTCAAAAATGTGGTCCCTAGCACCACTTCTTCATCCCTTTCATACTTATGTACATTGGCATCGTATGGAGCTTCTTGGTTAGACACATCAGACGGTGCTGTGATTCAGAACCTCGTGTGTCAGCTCTGGTCCAGTTTTGCTGGACTTATCTTTCTTCGTTGTAGGATGCTCCTCTGATCCCAGCCTCGTGATGGACATCGATCGGTTTTACCACTTTGCGGGGCTTCCGACTTTGCATTTGGAACTCCGTTGTTAGCATTATCGTGGTGTGCAGATGTACACTTTCTTTAGTCACATCTTTAGCCGCGTTGAAATCTTCTTGAATGGCAGTGACAGGGTGTGCAGGTGAAGTTTCGAGCGATGCGGTTCTGAGCAGCATCAAGATTTGCTTATGGAAATTGCGTAGGAGGAGAATGTTGAGTCGCACCGTGATATACAAGATGTGACATATTCTGTGATGTTGAACATCTTCTGGAATCTTACTTTTCGGTTTGTGAAAGTAGGGTCTCCAGCATAGAGGGCTGAAATGCGGTTCAAAGTAATACAGTGGTCCGAAATGGCGAGATCTGTAGCGACGAGATGCGACGTGGAGTATCGCGCCGCGGAGTGCCATGATACGCATCGGCGTGTAGATCTTGTGCAGCGTGCGAAGCGAGGTCGATCTACAACAGCAAGAGTGATAATAAGGTTCAAAACAGTAGTGAAAAATGGACTATAAGTGGAGGGGCGTTTTCTTGCTAGCCCATTGCGTGCAACTGAGGGTGCCAAAAGAGATGCCCCTTGGAGATTATGGTGAAGGTGATCTGAGGTTGTGGACATCAAATTTCACTCACTTAAAGCTACATATCCTACGCCTATAATGCTCGTTGGCGATACTTCACATTGTGAGACATCACATTCATTTTCCGTTCCAAAATTTGAAAACATTTCTTGTAGGGGTGCTGGGCGCAAAAAAGTGGTCCACTAGAAGCCGCGCGTGGAGATCGCGAGATAGCAAGGCACCAGCCGTGCCGATAGCCTCTGTACCCCGAGAATAACCGTATAGAACGGGAATGCGACAGGCAAAGTTGAAAAGCTAACCGCGCAGCCGTTGAAGTACACCTGTAGCAGGGAGAAGGATCTTCCGAGGAAGTTTGACGGCCAATCGTCACGGCAATCACGTGCACCCACGGTCGTAAATCTACGTCAGGTGAGAACTTCTGCCTTAGGTAGAGGCGGTGAGCCCGCAGCCCTGCCGAAGCCACCGAAGCGGAAGGACCACCCCCCGACTGGCGGTATGCAGCAACATCGAACGCGTTCCTCCTCGTAGGAAACTTGTGATACAAAGCCGCGCGCGTGCTGCTACCACCGATTCGGGAACCGCTCCCCGACAAACGTTTTTCAAACGATGAAGTAACCATTACACGGCAAGGCTGACAGGTGTACGTTGAAGAGTTCATCGTCGACCGAATTATCTGGCACAGCTTGGACCAGAACGGCATTTTACAATACCACGTCCGTTGATACGGCTATTCCCCATCGTAAGCAACTGACGAACCCATCGAGCACCTACCGCGCTCAAAGGTCGTACAGTACCACCACAACGCGGGAACGGCCACACCAGCGACGCTAGAAAACGCCCATGTGGGATAAGGTCGCCGTGGAAGCCGACGGATACCATGTTGGTAATACACGTCATGCGACGGGAATTGAGCCCATACCACCTTGGTGGGATGTCCGCCGCATTGATGGTTCAACCGGCTCGCGCTGTGAGAACACCGATGTTTGGAAGAAGGCTCATGCCTGAGGGTCTTTCATCGAGCTCGCTGGTAACGCCATCATGGTCACACCATGAGCATGGTTTCACCGTCAGAAGGGTGCGGTTTTCGTGCGCACCGCATCGCATCGCATTGCATGACCGGCCATGTCGGTAAAGAAGAGAGACACTATCGAAGACTTTTATGAAGAAAAGGACCTTTTATCTCAACACTATACTACTCTGAACAGATATGTACCCACGCATGGGAAGGGCTCGACTCCAACCTACTGGCCGGCCCCATCGCCTTCATTCTGAGGCTGCATACCGCCGAGGTGTTGAGCTAGGCGTCCGCCATAGCGCTGACATCGCCAGAGCCTGCACTGGCGCCCAAGCCCGGGACGCGGAGGAAGCGATCGATAATCGCAACTTCGTTAACACCCGCTGCCGGAGGATGAGCTGCAGCAGCAGCAGTCGCAAGAGCCGACTGAGCCGTAACAGAAGCTGTAATGGGTACCGAAACAACCGCAGAAGCAGGAGCGGGTGATCGGCCGGCACGCGCCGGGGAGCAAAACGGAGCTCACTCATCTCTTCGGCAAAGATCTCCAGATTATCCCACGGGTCGAAGAAGACTGAATCGCCCGCGAGAGCTATTTTCCTTCCCAGACCTTGGCCGTAACGACCCGAATTCGGGGAATCACCACGACCACTCTGAGAAAGATGCACCTGAGTCCAGTCGACACTATCGATGTACCAGTCGACACTATCGATGTGTTCGAGAAGGCTCAGCACCTCAGCACACCGGAGACGAGGACTGGCTATAGCTACAGAGGTGGAATGCAAAGAACGGTGCAGATCCAGAGATGGATTGTGATCCGAACCTGAACAAAGGGAAAGAAAAAGGGACTGTGTGAACGAAGAAAAGCTGAGAGTAGAAACCACCGGAGCGGAGCTACGGAGCGTGCCAACCGGCGGGAACAGGTCCGACAGCGGAGCGACGCACTCACAGGCGTCAGAAACAACGAGACTCAACAGAGTGACAACAACAAGAATCAACAACAAGAACAAAACAAGAAACAACAAGAAACAAAAAGAGACAACCGACACAGCCGTAAAAACAATCAAATATCCAAAGATGGCGAGACAAGTGCTTCCTTAGTGACCCTGAGGGGTAGTACTGCCGATACTAGTCGTGGTTACTCTCCTAATGGAGTCGAAGACCTACGTAGGAAGCAAGCTATTATAGCCCGATCCTGAACAGGATTCAACTTGAGTGTGGACTCAGTTATTCAATTACTTGGAGGCTCCACGGTGAGATCACCCGAGCATATACCCAGACAAAACTCGTTTAGGGAAAACTAAAAGGGGTTTCAGTATACTTCCAGACAAGATGACTGGTGTAGTAAGGTAATATGACCAACGTCATTGAAGAGTAAGTAATTTTTTGTTTCACTGACATTTCCATGAGTGTGATAATTTGAAAAATTAAATTCCTCGAAAGTGCCCTTACATTTTATTGAAAGGCATGAACTTCATTTACCGCCGCATGATGATTCAATGACTATGGGTTTTGCTAGGGTGTATACTACTACTATATCTATGGTGCACATCTCCTGAGGGTTCTACACGGTTACAACCCACTGTCAGAGGGTGGGGGAATTCCGAGCGAGCGTGGCACACCTATCTGCAGGCCAACCTCCACACGTGGCCAACTATTGCCATTACTATACACTTTATACAGAGGATTCACCTATCAAGGCTTGGTTAAAATCCTCCAGAAAGTGCCCAAAACTAATGGGAGTTATCATAACTTCGCCACGTCACCGGCCATCGGTACCATCTCACTATTAGCGACATGATGCATCCGATAGCGGAAAGCCATTGCTCCACATCTTCCCCTCTTTAGTTTCCAGCACGAGCGCGAGCGCGACGGCGACACACCGGCATCCGAAGTATAAATGTGACGTCCCCTCGGAGTTCCACCGACCACTCTGTTCTCCCACGCAAGCGGCTTTCGCCTCCGGCTTCGGATACAACTACTCCTTCTCCTCTCGTACCTCGGCGTTCGATACCAGTACCTACTGATTCTTCTTCTCCTTCGGCAGGAATGAATACGAATCCGTTTCATACCAACCCTTTCCCGGGGAACTCGTCGTCATCTCCGCAAACGGTGTCTGAGGTGCTCTCGGGCAGTGCTTCACTACGAGGACACCCTCCTCAGAGTTTTTCATAGTACTTTGGTGGCTTCCAATCAGCTCCTCTCTCTCAGGGGAATCCGTACAGCGGTCCGTTCGCTCAACCCTACGCGGGGTACAACCATCCAGGTTTCCTGCATCCTCAAGTTCCGACTCAGCCTATCCCGCAAGCGGTAGCTTCTTTCAACTTCTATGAAGCTTATCCCCATCCGGGTGCGCCTCTCCCGATAGCTCTGGCTCCTCCCGTGGCTCCGTTGCAACAGCTCTATGACCCCAACGCCATCGCCCGGAATTCCGAGCAGGCCGTACCGTTGACGGTGAACTCTCCTCGGTGAATTGGTAGGGAGTTCCTCGTGAACCGGGATACCCGACGTGAGTGGTTGATCTTCTCCCGCGCCACGTGGTTTCACCCGACAGCTGTGACAGATGATGCTCTCATCGATTCCTACTCCGTGAACGCAGTGCTCCCAGGTGGGTTTCCTCGGGATGCGGTGCGCTCCCGCGAGTGGCGAACCCGCAAAGCGTTCGAGCCGCATTTGCTTGGTTACGATCTCGGAGAATCCCTTGACCACGCACGTGGGGATATGGCGCGACTCGCTTACTTAAGAGTTGAAAGATTGCGATACGACCATCCGATTCCGGGCTAAATATGACTTTGACGTCTCGCATTACCGTACCTACGGTGAGGTCTCCTATGGTAACGCCTTGGCAAAATTTCCGGAAGCGGAGCATCGATACCATTTCAGTGAGGTTGACCCTGATATTCTCCTATAAAGTCGTCCTCTGCTCAGGGCGGAGTTCCGATACCTCTGCAGAAGTAAGCGACACAACAAGGATCTCTACGACTTTGAGAGACGAGTCCGATTCGAACAGAATGCGCGCTCCGGTCGGGGACTCCTAGTTTCGTGTCCAAACTTGGAAGTTGATCGTTTGCGCTTCGACGCCTTGGCCTCCCGATATGTGGGCTTTCCGTCGTGATGGAGCTGTGTAGAGGTCTCCGCGGGGTGCTTCGGTGAACTCCCGCCGAGTATCTACTACATTGGTTCGCGGTTGATAGACAATCCCAACTCGGGCTATTCGTCTTTGGTTCTTGCCGAGTGGGCTGCCCGCGTCGCCGTTCACCTCCTGTGGGATGTCTATGACCATTACCGTTTGTGATTTCTCCCTCCGAATCTGAGGTGGCTCCTTCGAAGAATTGATCTCGTTACCCCCTTGGGTTCCGAGAATAACCAGAAAAAGGTTGGGGAATTGTTGGATGTCATCGATAGGGTCGATTGGGACCTAGCTCCGGTAGCTTGGCAGCATGACAGGCGACAGCAATTCCGAGACCGATCACCGCGGCGAATTTCTACCCGTTCCGGGTTCTGGATGTACTACGACCCGTGAGAGCGACAGTTCATCGAGGAGCAAGCGACTGCAATGGCGGCTATGCCTCGCGCAATGCCGGTCGGTCACCCAGTAGTGTTGAGACACAGCCTAGAAAACACAGTGTACTGCCGACAGTACAGTGAAACTGAGTCAAGCTCTCGCTCTGACGTACGGCCCTCTGTTGGGCTGTTGCGACAAAGTCTGGGCTTCTCACAGAAGCAGTCTCACACCCGGCCTGCTATATGGCTGAGTGAAAGAGGTTCTGCCGATTCCACTGGCGCAAAGGTGCCTGTGGTTGAGGGCTGCCGTGAAGCGGATTCTCGATATGCGTTGTGGGGCAAGATGGGGGTTGTATATTACTTACAATGTTCGATGATGATCATCCTTTACTGCTTATCATGAGAATAACTACTTAAGTGCTACTTGCTTGCCTACATCGTACTTCACTTTCAGGCATTCCATATATTCAAATCAATTCAATTCCCGTTACAGCCTCTCTCCGTAAACAAAAATTCAAGGTCAGCAATGTTGATCACAACCACCATGATATCAGCCCACGTCACTGTCAACTCTCGACACTCCAGAATTTTTCTTTTCAAAAATCCCTTCAAACAGTGTTGACGTTGATTCTTGTGCAACCCGTTGGCTGCAGAGATATCGTGTTCGTAGTCATCAGTTTCCAGAGTGGATGACCATTGCCAACTAAGCCCTTGGTTAAGCCGTCACCAACGTTTTGATCTCCAGGGATCCACGCCAAATACCTCAGCTCGCCACGACTGTGACTTTCCTTCAATGCTGATACATCAATCTGTAGCCTCTTTTCAAGAGTAGATCCACATTTTGCCACAAAGTTAAAAACGGTGCGCAAATCCACATATGCATCAAGTGGAACATCGTTCCCTAAACGTTCTTCCAGAATTTCCTTACCCACGTAGGCCTGATCAAACCCGTAAACCAACGCGTGTACTTCGGCTGCCATGACGGAGCGAGCCACTCGTTTGCACTTTGAACTTCCATAGTGTATTATGTTGCCGCGATTGTTCCCATCATCCAAAACCAAGAAAAATCCTAACTGCGACTTGAGCTTCTCGGCATTGCCGAATGAGGCATCTGTGAAGAGCATAAGACGCAAGGAACTCATGTCTAAAGGCACATAAGTCAGTCCAGTGTTCACAGTCTCATGACATCGGCTCACAACTGCCGTCATTCTTCGATAATGAAGAGAGTCCGGTGCGTTCACGGAGCTCGCAAGAAGCTGCACTGCTGCTGACAGATCTGGACGCGTACAACATCCTATATATAGCACTTGCGCTCTAAGGCTAACGAAGTCTTCTCGCGAGCGTGGTTGCTTCAAGGACCGCAGTTTTTCGCTTTGATCGATAATAACAGTACCATCTGGCTTCGTACGAATGTTGATGCCATTGAATGTAGCAGAATCGCTCTCTTGCAGACACTTAGGAGGCTTTGACTCAAACTTCGTCGAGTGCTCCTCCTCATCTTCAAGAAACCTCGCTGTTCCATGACCAAAAGAGTCATCCACCTGAAGAATCGCAATCCCTTCCAAATCCAATCCTGATCGTTTTTATAACACACATGGGTCTGCGAGCGTTGGGGTCATCTCGAGGTGGTTCCTGTGGTGGGTCTGGTATGTAACAAACCAATGGAGTCCACTTTCCGGTATTCCGTATAAAGGCTTAAGAACACGAAGCACCTTGCCAGAATCTAATTTCATCTCTGGTGGCGGGCAGAGGTAGATGTTTCGTTCGATTGCTGACTCTGACTGAATGTAAGCTTGCGAGATGTCTCGGACGTACGACTTGTGTCTCGGAATCATGGCAGAGAGGGCAATAGCTATCCTCTGACCAAGTCGACTGACGGTGAGAGACTTCGTTGCGATGTATAATGCTCCGCGATCTCTGTAGTTCTGGGCCACCAATCGTGACTTTTTCAGCGCCTTTCCTTCCATCGATTTTACGACATCCACCCATCTTGACCGGTAAATGCGAGTCCCGCTGGAAACTTGATCTGGATCAACAACTTCAAATGTACCACGCTGCTTCAAACCCAAAAGTTCCTTTGCGCGTGCATCCGAAAAGTCCTCGTATCCTGGTGACAAATCTTCCACAGTAAAGGTCTCCCCAAACATTGCCGTTACTTCTTACGCTGTAACCTTTGCGTTCATTTCCATTGAATCCCCTCCAGCAACTTCTTTGTTAGAAGAAGTAGTCCTAGTCTGGAGCTGTGACTTCAAGACTGGCTTTACGACACTGGAACGGAATATACGCCGCCCATGAGGAAGTTGAACAACGAAGTTTTCACCATTAATACGTATAAAGGGGAAGGGACCCTCCCATTGTTTTGAGCTCTCCCGAAAAACATATACGGGGGCACCGGCCGGTAGCTTCAATAACTCTTGGCTCTTCTCCTTTTCTTTCGGGCCGTTGAAATGTTTGAGGCCGAATGTGAGAACACTGGGTCTGAGGTTGAGAACGTGAACGATGGTGACTGCCGAGGAGAGGTCGGGCAGTCGACCAGGGTTTATATGGAGAATCGGACCTTCGAAAATAAGGTCGCTGACGCAGATTTCTAGAATATCCCTCAAACTAATGTGTCTATGAGTACTGGCCCTTGCGTCGGAATTAGTGTAGAAACTGTGGGTAGAAATCGACAGTGGAGTCTTCTAGAACCTTCTAGAAGTTCCTGCAACGTGTCCATTTGTAGAAGTTTCGGCAAGGCACCGAAATTATGAAGTCAGTCATGACGTCAACTGACGATGCAGACATCACACGTGAGATGTCTTGGTAACATTATGACAACTAATGTCAAACAAAGACTCTGAGGATCATTAGGGTATCAAATCGGATCGCTAGATCACGGGGAATTCAAAGAAAGCATCAAAACATTAAATGACTAACTAAAAGCATAGCAATATAACAAATTCAAATAAAAACATGACCAGAATTAACGAAATCCTAACATCACTTCCCCCATTAAGGAGAGTTGCCCCGACTCGTTAGTTGTTGGGCGTACCATTCGGAATAGGATGATTTTCAAACTGTCCTGGAGGGTTAGGGAAGAGAATCATATCGGAACGCGGTTCAAACGTTATGGAAAGATCAGTATTATCTCCAAATTCCTCGATGTGTAGAAAAGCACTTTCAATTGTATTCAAGAATGTCTCTCCGGGGTCCGGCGAGAGGTGACCAAACTGAGATACCAGGTAAGAGAATAGGAATAGAACGAACTCTTCATGAATATCTTCAAGTGTGCCATCTTCATAAGCTTTGAATAGCTTTCTTAGCATGATCGCATTCTCTGGGGTTAGAAATGGTCCTCGAACTTGCGGAAAGGCAAAGCAAATACGACATAAGGCCCACCCAAGACGAAATCTCTCGAAAATTTCATCGGTAATACCCTCAAACCAGGTAAGCATCCTTCGTCCCCCAAGAACTATACGACTGTAAAACTGACTGGCGTTGTCGAGTTGCAGATTGTTCGCGATGTTCGGCTGTTCGTTGTTCGTCATTGTTGGTGATGGGTGGTTATTGGGCCCGCGAATGTTCAGAGGTTATGGCTTCTTTTGTACTGCTCTAGAAGGTCAAAACAGTTCTTGAGTTCGGATTCAGGGAGCCACATATTTTCGTGATCGGGATAACCAAGCCATTTGACAAGGTATTCTGACTTGCGTTTCCGTTTTCGATGATTAAGAATTGCTTGTACTTCATATTCTTCTGTTCCGTCAGATAGTTTGATGGCTGTGGGCTTTGGCTGTGATTTTCTCATGATAGTGTCCTCGTGGTATCTTCTGAGTAATTGACAGTGAAACACGTCATGTATTTTTCTTTGCTTCACGACAGGTCCTATATCAAGTCGAAAGGTAACTGGGCTCACTTGTTCAGTAATGATGAATGGACCGCAGTACTTGATTCCCAACTTGTTCCGTGGGCCTGTTTCGTTCATTTTGAGTTTTTTAGTTGAAAGCATGACTTGGTCACCAACTCTAAAATCGCAAGGCGTTCTTTTCTGATTTTAGTACGTTTCAGAGTACTTGTTTGTCTTGGAGATTTGGTTTCGTGCAAGCCTAACAGCCTCCGAGATACTTGTCAAAAAATCAGAAGCAGCTTGATTCTTGGAGGTAATTATGTCCATTGGTAAAACACGTGGTTCTTCCCCATATGTGAGAAAGAAGGGAGTAAATGACGTGGTAGAATCGACCGAAGAGTTGTAAGCAACTTCAAATTGAATGAGATGCTCGTCCCAATTATTCTGTCTGTAATTAACAAAACATCGGATCATTTCTTCGATCTTCTTATTCATTACTTCGGTTTGTCCATCAGTCTGTGGGTGATATGCTGATGATGGCTTCAACTTTGTTCCAAGTGATTGGAATACTTCCTTCCAGAACTTACTCATAAATATTGAATCTCTATCGGATACTATGGAATCAGAAAGTCCATGATGACGATAGATATTCTCCAGATATAACTTGGCTGTTTCTACAGCGGTGACATTCTTGGTTGTGGGAATGATGCGTATAAGTTTCGAAAGGCGATCGACTACTACATATATGGCACTGTTTCCAGACTTAGTTCGTGGAAGTGGAGTAATGAAATCCATTGTGATCTGAGACCACTTCTTCAATGGGGGTTATAATGGCTGGAGATATCCATGCGGCTTCTTGGTAATTGGCTTCGTCTCTTGACACCTCTGGCATGTTTTCGTGTAGGTGTATACGTCTTTTCTGAGGGTCTTCCAAAAGTATGATTTCCAAATTCTTCTTAATGTCTTTTTAAATGCCATATGTCCTGACGAAGGAATATCATGATTTTCAAATGAAATCTTAGTTCTGATTTCTCCGCTCGGTACACACAGCTTATTCTTGAAATAGAGAAGATTACCTTTTCGTTCAAAGGGGAGTTCAGGGTTCTTGTATGAAGCAAAGAATTCGTTGTCATTCTTGTATCCTTCAGTGAATGCGCGCATATCCTTCTTAGATATTTCACCAATAAGAGATAAAGAATTCAACGGGTTGGTTCTGGAGATTGCTTCATCTAGTAGAGAGAGGTTACTAGCCAGCGGATCTTCAACATGCTTAGGATATCTTGAGAGAACATCTGCAACTATGTCGGATTTTCCTTTCATTGGTTCGAAAGTGAAATCGAACTCAACAATCCTTTCGAGCCATCTCACTTGACGTTGGGAAAGATTTGGCTGTGTTTGCAGATACTTCAGTGGAAAATGATCTGTACGCACTTTGAAGCGTTGTCCATGTAAGTAGACTCTCCAAACTCTTAACGTGTCTACAACTGCAAGAAGTTCTCGCTCGTGGGCGGCGTAGCGTTGCTCAGCTGGATTCAAGGTTCTTGAATGAAATGCAACAGGTCGGGCAATACCGTTTTCTACTTTTTCCAACACTGCTCCTAGAGCATACTGAGATGCGTCAGTGGTTACGATGATAGGCAGTTTTGGGTCAAAATGACGGAGCACTGGTGTACTTGAAACTGCTTGTTTCAGATTTTTGAAGGCGTTTTCTTGATCCCCTCCCCACTTGAATGGGTTATTTCCACACAGAGCGGTCAGTGGTTTTGATATTTCGCAGCAGTTCTTAATAAATCGTCGGTAGTAATTAACAAGTCCAAGAAAAGCTTGAACATCGGTCTTATTCTTCGGTGTTTCCCAATTTGTGATGGCTTTCACTTTTTGTTTCTCTACTGATATTCCTTCGGGTGTAACCACATGCCCGAGGTATTCAACCTCCTTCTCTAGAAATTCACACTTTGAAAGCTTCCCATACAGCTTGTGTGCACGAAGTTCGTGGAATACTTTTCTAATGTGTTTCATATGCTCCTCTACAGTTTTGCTGTAAATAAGAATGTCGTCGAGATACACCAGGACAAATTTATCCAAATGATCCTTCAGTACATTGTTCATTAAGCTCATGAAACTTGCGGGTGCGTTGGTGAGGCCGAAAGGTAGGACAAGAAACTCAAAATGACCATATCCAGTTCTGAAAGCGGTCAGTGGAATGGAGGTATCAGAGACTCGAATTTGGTGGTAACCCCACCTTAAATCGATTTTTGAAAATACTTTTGGGCCACGGAGTTGGTCAAAAATATCATCAATCCTTGGAATAGGGTAACTATTTTTGATGGTCAACTTATTGAGGGCTCGGTAATCAATGCAAAGTCTTAAGCTCCCATCCTTCTTTGCTGCGAAAAGAACAGGGGCACCCCAAGGGCTTGAACTAGGTCAAATAAAACCTTGTTCCAAAAGTTCATTGAGTTGCTTCTTTAGCTCTTTCAACTCTTTTTCTGACATTCGATATACGTCTTTCTTCTGAGGTGTTGCTTCAGGGGATAACTCGATATGAAAATCTTGTTCTCGGTGAGGGGTAATCCTTTTGGTAATTTCTCTGGAAAAATGTCCTTGTATTCTTCAAGTAGTTCTTCGAGTTTATGATCATTCGCTGGTTCATAGGTTTCTTCTTTTGAAGGCCGAAGTGCTACAACAAATACAGGTAGCTTCCTTCGAATTGACTTCTTGATTTTGTTCACAGAAATTAACTTCTCGTTCTTCTTAATGTTTGCTTTGATGAAAATGGTTCTGGAATTGTGAACAAAAGAAATTTCATTGGTTCGGTGGTTTATATAGGGGTTATATTCATATAGTCAGTCTTTTCCTAAAATGACGTCATATCCGTATAATGCACATATTGCGAAGCGTCTCTTTTCTCGTAGTTCTTCAATCTGGATATCTACTCCATCTTCTCGGGTTTCCTGGAGCACAGTAATGGAACCGTTGGCCATTTCGGTTTCATAACTAGTGTCAATGGTTGGGATCTTCATGCTTTTGCAGATGGCCTTGGACAAAAAACTGATTTCGGAACCGTTATCGAACAGAGCCGTACAATTTCTGCTATTGATGAATACATATGCAAGGAGTAGTCCAACAGAGGGGGTTTCAAATAGTGACGCTAAGCGTGAGGTAAGAATTTTAGGTCTTCCGTTGCTTGGTATTTCTTCTTGGGTACGATGTTTATCTGCAGATTCAATGGGTACGGGGTTTGCTGGCTTAATCAATTGTTGCGTTTCGATGGAATTTAGTGGGGTGCAATGGTGGTCCGGTGGAACTGACGTGGGTTCTTCAGATGACCCTGAAGTCAGTTCCTCTGGGAGTTTTTTGGGCACTGTTTATCGCGTGCCATGTGTCCAGGTTGTCGACAGCGGAAACAGAGTCCCAACTTTCTACAGTTCTCGCGCTCTTCCTTGGTTAACTTCTTCAGCTTCATATTTCCAATATCCATGCGTAGCGGTCCTCGAGATGATCCAGAGCCCCCAGGTTGCCTGCCAAATTGCGCCTGTCCACCCCTTCGGAAAGCAGATTCCACTCGCTCATCGTCTTTCATGGCATCAGTCAAATATCTGTACTCATTGGTGCAGAGCTCTTTCCAGATGTAACTTTTCAAGCCTCTGGTATATCTGTCGATTTGCTCTTCCATACTGATGTTAGGGATTTTGAGCACAATCTTGAGGAAGTCTTCATTGAACTGTTGAAAATCTTTGTACTGCTTCCACTTGCTTAGTTTGTCTCGAGCAACTTTCTCTTTGTTGACAATAGTAAATCGTTTCTGAAGATGTTCAAAGAGTTCCTCAAGGGTTTGCAACTCCAGTTCATTTCTTTGCTGGGCGAGATACCGCTCATGAGCAGCTCCACTGATGTAACTAAGCGCAATCGTTAATGCTTTGTCGTCGGGGGTTCCATCAAGATAATTGCGAATATGAGTGATCCAACTGTCAATGTTTTGCTTTCCAATGAACGTTGGGGGCTTGTCGATCTTTGGATTCGTGGCTGGGCTGTCCTTATTGGCTAGGACACTGAGTGAGGTCTCGAGAGCGGATATCTTCGTTTGCGCTTCTTGCTTCAACAATTCCATCTGAGCCCGTGTTTCATCAAGCGCGCGAGCCATGCTTTGGATGATTTGACCTGCACGCACCTGTGGGGGTGTGCCTGGGTTGCCTTGAGGGGTCGTCATGGTATGAGTTGCGCGAATGAAAAACCTTTAAAATTGGCTCAAACGGGGGGGTTGCCAAAATATATTGTCTAATTTTTCGAAAAGAGCAAATCAAGCCTCGCGCTGCCACTTGAAAAAATTGCAATTTGCAGGTTGCAGACAAGCAGTGCCGCGCGCCTGGCCTAGTGAGTAGGCGGCGCGGGTGCAATTTCAGAGGTTCTAGGTTCGATTCCCTTCGCTGTAAGTTGCAAGTGCAGCAGGGGTGGTTCAATTAAGGTTTCTTCAGTTCAATTACAAAGCGTCAAGCGACTGGGAAGATGGTAAGCCCTGTACGGCGACTTCTCCCTTGAAAATGCAAAGTAATACGAACGTAGCGGAAACTGGAACACAACCACAAACGGTAGCTTAAAGGGTAAAACAACCGAATTTTGGAAACTTTTGTCAACATGCACCAAAAATGGTTCGCTTAAATCTCTCTGCTTGACCATTAGTTTGGGAATGATACGTGGTTGTAAACAGATTCCTAATATCCAGGATGCGACATACGTTTTGAAAGAACTTCGACGTAAACTGAGAGCCGTTGTCGGACAGTAAGTGTCCGGTGGTCTATAGACAAAGACCCAGTGGGTAACAAACGCCTGAGCCACGGCGGCAGCAGTTATCCGCTTAAGCGGCACAGTCCGTATCAGCTTCGAGAAGCGATCGGTAATTACCAAGAGGTACTGATTCCCTTGCGAGATTTTGATGGATTCGCCTAAAATTTCAATGGCGACAGACTCCAGCGGTGCCCTTGCGGGGAACAACTTTAACTTCTTGGAGTGCTTCCCCAGTTTGATGTCGTTCTTAGCACATTCCTGACAGGATCGGCGTATGCATAACAGTCAAATGCCATTGCCGGCCAGTAGAAATCTTTTCTCAATGTGAGATACAACTTTCTTGCTCCCGGGTGTGCTCCCAACTTCACTTAGTAAAAGAGGTGAAGAACTCGACTCTGCAAGGAGTGCGGCACCACTATTTGGGGGCTCGTTGACACCTTCCTAACTAGGTAGCCTTGATCGTTCACCTGAAAAGGTAATTGATATCCACCGTTCAGACGGGCTCGTACCTGGGTACAGAATGGATCCGTCTGCTGTTCCCGTATCATCTCCTCGGGCGTGATGGGTATAAATGACCCGGCACCCGGTTCTTCGGTTTGTTGGCAAGAATGTCGTCACACACGTTATCCGACAGGATTTCAGTACTCCCATCGAGGTCACCAACCATAAAGCATCGGATATCAGCGTCCTCAGTAGGCTTTGCTTCAGCTGCTGTGCCCAAACCGGATAGTGCATCTACCAGCAAGTTGAGGGAGCCCTTCTTGTACCCGATTTTGAAGTCAAATTTCAACAGTCGCAGTCTCCAACCCATCAAGCGTCCTGATGATTCGATGATTTCCATGAGCCAACGGAGGCACTTCTGGTCAGTGTGCATCCTAAATTAGGTTTCCATCAAATATGGTCTGAGAGTAGACAATGCCCAGAGCACGGAAAGACATTCCTTCTCGGACACCGAGTAATTCTGTTCGTGGACATTCAGCGATCTCGACCAGTACCCGATAGGGTGTACTTTCCCGGTCTCGTCGGTTCGAAACAAAGCACTCCCAACCTGGTTCGCGCTAGCGTTGGTGTCGACCTCGTAGGGAAACCTAGGTTTGGGGAGAGCCAAAATTGGCGGCGACGTCACGTGTCAGCCAATGCCGTAAAAGCGAAGGCCTCTGCACCTCCAAAAAGGTCTAGTTCAAGAGGTTTTCCTTTCGTATGGAGCTTATTCAATGGTGAAGCAATGTCCGCAAAGATCGGAACGAAACGTCTGTATACGTTACACAATCCTAAGAAGGATCACAACTCTGCTTGAGTCCTTGAGTGCTTAGCCTCTTTCAATAATTTGATCCGTACTTCATCGACTGAAAGATTTGCGGGACGGATGATGTGACCCAGATACGTAACCGAATCGGTGAAGAACTCGCACTTCTTGAGTTTCAGTTTGATTCCTGCATCACGCAATACTCTCATGACATCCCGCACATAGGCTAGATGATCGTCCAGATTGTTGGGAAAAACGACGATATCGTCCAGATACACCAAATATTTGGTCTACTTAAATCATGCCAACAGGGTATCAACGGCACGCTGGAAGGTGGCGGGTGCATCAGTTAACTCAAAGGGCATTCTCCGGGAACGGTATATGCCTTGATGGCAGACGAATGCTGTCTTATCCCGGTCTTCCTCCCTGATGGGAACCTTCCAATGTCCCCAGTTAGCATCAAGGGTGGTACACAGGTTTGCGCTCCCCAGAAAGTCGATATATTCGTCCATCCGGGGTATCGGATATACATCTTTCACTGTAACCGCATTCAACTTTCTGTAACGGATACAAAATCTCCAAAGCCATCCGGTTTTGGAACTAGCACTACAGGTGGCGCCCAAGGGGATTGATCGGCCTCGATAACGCCAACCCTCAACATCTTCTCGACTTCAGATTTCTCTTCTTCCCGAGCTTTCGGTCCGGCCAGATAAGGGTCTTGCGTGATAGGCCGAATTTTCGGAAGCAAGTCGATACAGTGTTCAGTTACTCCAATCGTCCCTAGGGTGCCGTCTCACATGGGAGTAAGTTCACGCAACATCTCACGTAACTTCTCCCGATGGGATTCTGGTACATGCTCCAGATCTGGCTTAATCAATTCCTCAACAGGATCCTTCAAATCACTGCCAGGCAGTACGGGGCTAACCTCCAAAGGTTTTGGATTGTCTTGACCCGAGTCCTTTTGGGTTTCATCCGTGTCCACGGCTTCACGAACTTGCGATTCGGCGCTCTCCTCCACCTCATTAGGGTCTGACACTCCGAGAACCTTTGCAATAGGGATCTTCGTTGGGACGACCGCAGTCGGGTGTGGCAGAACTGTACCAATCACTTGGTTCTTTACCAGCCACTGAGTGAACTTTCCAAAGTTGGAGACCATAACCTTGAAGGGTTGATCTGGTTGGATAGGTACCACTCCATTCGCAAGAGCGATTTGGCGCTGTTCATATAAAGCCGGCCACGGATGTACTGCGTGGATGCTCCATTGTTTGGTGGTGACATCGATCCATACATAGTACTCTGGAGGCAGCTGCAGGGACTTCAAAACGTGTAGTTTGGTCGACACCATGCCATCGTTGGAGGCTTGATGCGCGGCCGGTAGCGGCACGTGTTTCCGCGTTGCGCTTCGCAGCAGTTTCCGAACAATCGGCCTGACTGATCCGTCTTCCATTTTCACTTGGAGTTTCCGCGGGCGAATAGCTTCCACGAAGCGATCACGGAAATCACAACTGAGAATAATCGGGGCAGCCAACGAGTCACAGACGACAAAGTCAAGTTGTGCCAAACAAGTTCCAAATCGTACAAGGAGTGTAATGTAACCAGCCGTTCTCAACGGATTATTATTCGCATCGGCGAGATTTAGAGCAGGGCCGAAACGGATGGTTCCCCGAAGAGTGGGCGGAATTAACTTCTCGTTGATTAAGTTAAGAGCAGCTCCTGTATCTAGTACAGCTAATTGTCTAACCATGAATTGGGTGGAAAGGCCAAGGTCTGCATAAACCTTGTAATTTCTCTTTCCCATTACCAGGATTCTACCCGGAGCAAGGAAATTTCGGGACCCTACCCACGGGCGACGAAGAACACCACAGTGTTCTGAATCCACGTCTGTGGCATCCATCTTCCTTGTCAGGATCCTACCAGCCGGGGAGTGAAGCAGAGGTGCCTCGGTCGTCTTCAATTTCGGCTTAGAAGACGCTCCTCCTACAGACGAGACTCCAAAGTCTAGTTCTTTTGGAGCAGGACCCACCTGTCGGGGACGGTTCCCATCCTGGGCATCATGCTGATCACCGTTCGCTGGTTCGAATTTTCCCTCTATGTTCTGGGGTGCCCTGCGGGCAGCATGAACAACATTTGATCCTCCACTCAAGTGGACAGCCATCGCGTGCTTCGCGCCTTCATAGGAAGTTCTCGGCACACAAGCTTGATTCTCTGGCGAGAGGGACTCGAACTGAGCAATAATTCTCAACCTCTCCCGTGCTGAGAGCGTACATGCGTCGAGATATGACCAAATTGGTAACACTCGTAGCAGATAACTGAGGTTGATTGGTCCTACGGACCTCTATCGCGACCCTGCGGGGTGTTTTCCCTCCATCCTGAGCGACTGAATCTCATCCCACGACCTCCATAGGGAATAGGTGCTGCAGGAACTCGCTGTTACTGTGCATAAAATGCAGGATCAGTTTCCGATGACGGAGCTGACGTGGACAGTACTTCCGAAGTACCCATCGAGTCGGGGTTGCTAGCAACGAGACTGATGTTATCATGATCAAAATTGGAGTCATTCCCATCATATTGGGCCGATGAACAGTCAGATTCTTCAGCGAGTATTACCTTCCGAGGCTTTGACCTAGAGGGACGCCGAGCTCGGAGCGTTTCCCCTTCGGCTTGGCATATTGTACCAATTCAAGGTAGGTCATCTTTCTATTATCCTCCCGATATCGGGCTACAAGTGCCGGTATCTGGGGATCCGACCCATCTACGAACATGGAGCATCTCTCTCCAGACGGATGAACATTACCACAGCGGTGGAAAGCCTTATTCAGGCGCGTTGAATAAGCGGTTTTCGTTTCTCCCGCACGTTGTTTCGTATCCCTCAGGGCTGACGTGGCCTTTTGGATAGAATGACCAGTAGCGTATGACCGTAAGAGATAGTGTACCGCTTCGGGCCAACACGCAACTCCTCCTTCCCAGGCTCTTGACGATCCGCGGACGGAATTGAATTGATCTTCTGCCAGACCGTTGAGGTAATACGGGAGGGCTACATACGCCTGTCCCTCACTCATTCCGAGCATATCGGCTTCTTGCACGAACCTCGCGAGGAAGTCCAGGACCAGAGTGGGGTCTTCTTATGTAAACTCTCTCTTGTTTAGAGTAACGCCGAGTCTTCGGATAAAATCCCTAACCTTTCCAGTTCCTGTTAAGGTCCGAACTTCGGAGGTATTCTGAAGTAGATAATATCGATATGAACGCAACTTCTGATATAGCGGATTAGATGGCTTCAACTCCTTCAAGCCATGATGCTTCTTTCCCTCCTTCCGAGTGCGGATAGCCCCTTGAGAGGTAAAGGTAGCTTTAGACCGTGACTTTGACGAACGGGAACGCCGGCGGCGGCTATTATCCGAGTAATCGGAGAACAACGACCATGACGAACTGTCCGAACTACTTCCCGAGTCGGAGTCAGACACATCCGAGTAATTACGGGATTCCTTCATGTGCTTGCGACGGCTCCTCCTACTGGAACGATGAATGGAACTTTCGGCATCCGAACAACTTCGCTCGACGGCTTTTGTCTCCTCATCCGTCCTAATGGTGGCTTCAAGGGTATCCAAACGTGCATGGAATCGCTCCATATTAGTTCGCATTTCCTCTCTAGCGAGGCGAGAGTCTTCTACATATGCCCTTGGGGAACCAAAGCACTCCATGAGGGAATTCATCTCCTGTCTCAGGGTACGGACTTCTCCCGAGACATCCTTATCCAGGAGTTTATAAACCTGTCGGCGGAGCTCCTCGACTAACTCGATGAGAGAGAAATGCGCTGCATTAGTGATGCTAAGGCGGGCGCCCAGGGTACTGTACTCCTGAGAGTCGAGCTTTCCCGGCGGTGCGGTTGAGGGTATCTCCACGACTGGATCTTTCTTCTCTGGTTGCGGTGCAGCCTGCGAAGGAATTTCTACAACCTCCTGTCCATCAAATGGATCGTCCTGGTTCCCGGAGTTTCCACGATTACTTCCCGGTTCGGGGAGCGATGTCCTTGAACGCGCACCACCCGAACGAGCAGGGGCGCTCGAAGTAACCGATATTCCTTTCGAGGACCGGGCCTGGCGTGGCCTATTGCAGACAGCCAACCGGACTTCAGGATAATTACGTTAGAAATCGCGAGACTTCTGAACTACCGAAAAGGGGATGGGAGAAATCTAATCACGATCCGAAGAAAGCGCTATAACTGTCAATCTCCCGAAAAGTAAATTCCAAGTGTCCAGATTCCAATGAACACAACAAACCCAATTATGGTCTTGTACCGTTCTAAGTTGGGATACCAAAATATAGAGCAAAACCCTGCGATAAACGCAAAGAGGAATCTCCACTAGGATGCCCAAGTCCTGCTCCCTATTAGGGATAGACCCAGCGTTAGAACCCTCTATCCGTACTCGAGTCGAGTGACAAGCCTCGTGTAAGACCGGAGACGGGGACTGGCTATACCTAAAGAAGTGGGATCCAAGTAACGGTGCAGATCCAGAGATGGATTGTGATCCGAACCTGAACAAAGGGAAAGAAAAAGGGACTGTGTGAACGGGGAGAAGCTCAGAGTAGAAACCACCGGAGCGGAGCTACGGAGCGTGCCAACCGGCGGGAACAGGTCCGACAGCGGAGCGACGCACTCACAGGCGTCAGAAACAACGAGACTCAACAGAGTGACAACAACAAGAATCAACAACAAGAACAAAACAAGAAACAACAAGAAACGAAAAGAGACAACCGAAACAGCCGTAAAAACAATCAAATATCCAAAGATGGCGAGACAAGTGCTTCCTTAGTGACTCTGAGGTGTAGTACTGCCGATACTAGTCGTGGTTACTCTCCTACTGGAGTCGTAAACCTACGTAGGAAGCAAGCTAGTATAGCCCGATCCTGAACAGGATTCGCCTTGAGTGTGGACTCAGTTATCCATTTACTTGGAGGCTCCAGGGTGAGATCACCCGAGAATATGTATTACTACTATGTCTACGGTGCACACCTCCCGAGGGTTCTACACGTAGACAACCCACTGTCAGGGGGTGGGGTAATTCCCAGCGGGCGTGGCACAACTATCTGCAGGCCAACCTCTACACGTGGCCAACTATTCCCCTTACTATACACTTCCTACAAAGAATTCACCTATCAAGGCTCCGTTGAAACCCTACAGAAATTGCCCAAAATTAAAGGAAGTTTTCTTAACTTCGCCACGTCACCGGCCATAGGTACCATCTCATTATGAGCGACATGATGCATCCGATAGCGGAAAGACATTGCTCTACAGGCAGCTGTTGAAAGTGAGGTACGTTGCATGTGGGAAAGCATCCAGCTGGAGACGTACAGAACACAGTCGATTGTTTAGCTGGATTTCCGGTATTTGGTGTGTATTGCGAAAGACCATTGCGGAACAGTTTCGTTTTTGAATTCGTACCAAAGGAGAGTAAAGGTGGCTATGAATGGTTATAGATGCGGTAAATTTATTCTTTAGAACGTGGACTGTTTGTGAATTACAATACATAACGAAACACCTCTACTTTTACGCTTTTTTAAAAGTGGAGGCTACTAACATGTAAAGAACATGATTTTCATATACGATTGACTAAACTGGTTGTTTTTATAGAGTGATATGAGACGAGATAGTGATATAAGTAAGGAATAAAGTACATGGATGATGATGAATTGGTAATATGAAGAGGGGGAGATGGTTGAAAACTGGGGAATTGGGCTAGGACTTATGAAATTATTTTTGAGAAACAATGCTTCACATGGAAAAGAACGAGTGCTAGGCAGTGATGGGTAAAGCGCGTACATACAGAACAGGGTTTTGGCGCCGTTGTAACTTCAGAGAACGCCTACGAACGAATAGAGTTTCGTCTTCTCCCGTTCCGGATCCCTTCCGTTTTGGATCCCTTCCGTTTCCGTTCCCCTTCGTTCCTGTTACCTTCGGTTGCCTCTCTTTCCTTTTTCTTTTCCTTCTTGCTACCGATACGTTCCCGCTCATTGAAATCTGATCATGAGCAGCACGTCTCATTCAAACGTAGAGTGGCCGTGGGATCCCAGCAATGTGGAGAGTTTGCGTAAAAAGATTAAGAGGATTTTTGCGGAGCGAGATGAAGGGGAGGACAAGTATAAGCTGAACTGGTGGTCGATGGCGATTTTGGGGTTCGCAGGGGCGATTTGGACCCGCATAGGTGAAGACGGGCGTCGACTGACGAAGAAGGTCACAGGATTTGTTCCTAGGGAGCTGAGAGGATTGAAGAATGGGCAAAAGTAGTTGATGGGTGGAGTGCAGGAGCTGGAGAGGAAGCTGAAGGAACTCAGTGAAAAGCGGGAAGATGTGCGTAAAGTCCGAAGTACTGCGCTGAATCCTGCGCTGAGGATTGTGAACGCGCTCGGGGTTGGGGGAGGGGTCGATGGGGCTAGTGTGGATGCAGATGAGGACGCGAGGGACTTTGCGCCGACTAAGAAGAGTTTGGGTGACGATAAAACTGTTGCGGGGAATGAAAGAAAAAAGAGGGGCCGAAAGACAAAGTACGGGGAGAAGAGGCCAATCGTGGCGAGAAGCTAGAGGTGGATGAGGATGAAGTGAGGCCGAAGGTTGGAAAGGAGAAGAAGGAGAAGATGGAGAAGAAGAGGAAGACTATGGTTGGGTTCAGGTGTGCTCTTAAGCCGGTGTGGAAGGGAAGCAGCGTTATGGGATATCAGAAGAAGTGGAGCTGGGAGGATGTGGAGGAAGAGGAAAAGAAGGAGGAAGGGGCAGATGATGTGGCGAAAGGGTTAAGGGCGTTGTCTTTCGCAGATGCGGAGATAGAGGAGGGTCGTGGCCGTGGACTGTTGTAAGTAGGATGCAACTTGAAGTGGTATGTGGGTGACGAGATGTATGCGCGCGATTCCATAACGTGAATTTTGTACTAGGTAGTCGTAGTTATGATGACTATTCTACTGTATTTGCAGAAAATTAGCGAACGTAAATATGACGGCACAGGTGGACATCACATGATGTCCTCACACGACGACAAGTAATGCGTCTGATACTTTCATTTCGTGAACATATAATAACAATCGTGGCGTACGTCATCTGTTCTGCATTGAATGCAGAAAAAGCCCTAGTACATGAAAGCGCAGTATACAAAAAATTGAAATGAAATTAATTGCTTGCACATAGTCTTATACGCAATTTCTGCAGAATTTTTGACTAATTTCGTCCGATAATCTTGTTGTAGTGCACTCAACTATCAAAACGAGAACACAGACGGTAACTACCGTGTCGGCGCGCCGCCGTGATGTGGCGGATCTCACGGAGCAAAATACCCAAGTTGAAATCGAGACCGCCTCTCATGGCGGATGAAGTTCTAAAGGAAATTGGACCACCAGCATTGCGGAAGATAGCGAAAATCAGCCCAAAAATCGGTCGTGTCCAGCACATGGTTTCCTGCCGTGCAACGGGTATACCTCGCCAGGCGAAAGTTTCCAATTCCGCTAAGCCGTCGCAGTAACTAATTTCCTCGCCGTGCCGTAATAGGACACGTCGAAGTCCATCTCCGGTGAAACTGGGAACTCGAAGGGGGCCCGGCCTTGCCGTTTGTAAGCCACCGACACGAAGTTCGCGTAGGACTCTTCCCAGGACTGCCGGTTCTCTCGTGCAACCTGATGAACAGGGATCGCGATTCGCGTTCGCCAATCCCACGAAGTGGTCACCATGGCTGGCAGGTCCGCTGGAAGGGTGTTGCGCACATCGGAATACTCAGTGATAAGGGTTTCGTTAAACATCACAGTGGGGTGGAACCACGGCGCAAGCCGGAGACGTCTCGCATGTCGCCGGGTTTCCAGGTTTAGCCCTACAACGAAGTTGAAGGATGGGCACACCACGCATGGGTGAAAACCGACGTCGGGCCCCGCGAGAACGACATGCTCCGCGAAGAATCCAGCGGCGTTGTTCTGTTGCACCGCGAACGGGTTGGAGCTCTGTTGAGGGAGTGGAACGGATCGGAATCAGGTGAAGACCTCTTGTGAGAATGGCTGTTGGTTCGGGGGCTGGTTCGGTGGAACGCCACTCATAGTGAGGTCTAGTTCCCGTGTCGGAGGAAAGTTGATCGCAGGAGCGAGAGAGGGTTCGGTACTCTGAGGAGGTGCGGTTCCTGCAGGAGCAAGAAGGACGTCGTTGACGGGAGAAGCAGAAGAACATACCGGGGGACCGGGAAGCGCCGCACTTATATCGTTTTCGCTCGACGCCATCCCGCTTTTTTCGAGGTTTTATTGCCGCCTAAGGTGGGGGACATGTAGTGCAACGTTCATATATGAGGACTTTGGACGGACTAAGTCTAATTCCCGTTTACCGGTTTGCTTGGTACACACCAGTATATAACTAGTAATAACTAGTGGTTGCCATCGAGATAGTACCGACTCGTGGGAAACGGTGGAGCTGATGGGAGGTTGACCACTACACGTAGGCGGTTGCCACAACTAGTGGGTCTTTTAGTTAATATTATTTAATAATTTTACGGAGCTCACTACTTAGCGCGCCGCCGTCGCCGCCGTCGCGCCCAGTAAAGTTCCTCAACCAGGGTGATCTTACTTCAGGATCTCGGCCAGACAAAGAGAACACGCTTGTCGAAAACGCAGTTTTAATTGAAAAGTAACCTTAAAATGGGCTGTTTGAATGGATAAAGACTACACAGGTATGAGGCAGTATTTATGGTGTACATATATGAGAAAGAAGCCTAAGAAGAGTATTCTGTCGTTTGAAGAAGATCATCGTAACGAAGCAATATTTCAAGATGTCATTCTGGTTAAAAATTATTTCGAAAGGTTCTAAGAGTGGTAAAGAATGTTTGGGAATAAGAAGATCTAGAACAGAACAAATATGAAAATGTGTTACAGGTTCTGCTTGGCGCTGACGAATTCTCATCTACTGAATAACCCGTTAGGGAAAGAAATGGAGCATTGTTTCGAAACAATCGAACGCGAATGTACAAAGTGGGCTCGGAAGCAGAGAAGAGACACAAAGAGCTTAAAAAACAGAGTAGATGCAAAAGAAGGCTCAAAAAATGGCCTACAGTAGTAGCAGTTTTCTAGAAAATAGCAAAAAGAAGAACAAAGCAGCCGTTGGTAATGAACTTAATCTCGTTCCGTTATCGTCATCGGACGATGACAGGATACAGTTGCCACAGCTTGTCTGGTTTGTTGCGGCAAGTATTCAGGCGAGCACGAGAGATGCAACATGTCCTCAAATGATACGTCCTAAGAAGAAAGTCGGTTCGTCAAATAAAGTGCTGTATGAGTATTTGCTTTTTTATTTTCATAGAATGTTTTTTTTCTTTTTGTCGTTGTCACGTTTTATGTAGTGTGAAGTAGTAGTTGCAAACAACGCGATGAATGGACAAGCAAATTATCTTTTATTGGATATATGAGTCAACATCGCAGTAGGGGGTCTAATGGCGGAAGAGGTGATCATGGATCGCACGCACTTTCTCCCTCAATTGAACGAGAATCGTCCATATAGGCTCATGCGCTAAACGCTCCACCATCAACAGGGCCTCCTCGAAGCCGTGGAGATAGGCCCTGGAGCCCTGTGAGATAAAGTGATGCGCAATGGATGTCCATCGGATGAAATTTAGGGACATCTATAGGATATCAGTCGGTTATCTTCTGTGCATCCAGGATATCCCAATGATATGCCGTGGTACCCCGTTGGATGCGCCTAATTGATGCCCTTTGCATGTCCTTTGGATGTGCAAAAACTATTCCAAAGATATTCATATGATGCACGAAGATATGTCCCATGGATGTACGGAAATCCACGGTGCATCATTTGGACATCACAAAATCCAACGGACATCTCTTCGTACATCATATGCGTATCAGGCGGTTATCATTTGGGTATACTTCATGCATCATCTGAGCATCATTTACGTACATCTTATGGACATCTTGAGGAGATCAAATGGACATCTTCAGGTTTCGTAATTCTAATATGGGTTATCTTGGGGATATCATCCGGACATCAATTCACCTCTCTGGGGAGAGGTGAAAGGCGCAGCCACAGTGAAGGTGGCCACGCCTTTCCCGCAGCGAGCAGGACGAAAGCGAACGAATTGAATGGAACTGTCCGACCCCATGTTGCTGGGCGTCGGAGCGGAAAGCGGTAACGGGCGCGGCGCAGGACCGGGCAGGGCCAACGGCTCCGGCAAAGAAGTCGAAGGCGAAAACACGACGGGCGGCGAAAGAGAAGACGGAGATAAAAGCAAGGACATGGCGACGTTGGCGGAGATCAAGCGAGTCCCCATTCCACCTAGCGGCACAGTACAAAAACACAAACATCAATATTCCAACCATGCATTATGCTGAATCTGTGAGATCCCCGGTAGACAACCTCATGAGCTATTCCACCCCCTGCCTACAGCAAGGCACAAATTCAGACCAAAGTTATACGTCCAGACAAGACCCGATTGGGGGACATATATCAGACAGTCCCAGATGGGAGAAGGGAAGCTATTCCCACCACACAAAAAGAATGGGTTGAGGACCAGGGGCGTGTCCCTTAACCTAACTGATCACGTGACGTGCGGTGAAATTGGGTTGCCTGAGAACACCTCGAAGGAGAAACGATTGGTAGGGTATTCATGAATTTGGATTTGTGTCCCCTGGTCACGCGCTTCTATTTTCGTCAGCAATTACTGCTCAATAAATCCAGCTAAATTCCGAGCAAAGTGTACGTAACCCACGAGCCTTAAAAGGCATGTCTCAGACTTAACTCGTTTTGAGACTCCTCCTGCTGTAGAAAAATGACAGCAAGAAATGATCTATAGATAATTCGTGAACTATATGGTCAGTTAGAGACAAGGTCTCAATAGGAGTAGCTTGTACCAAAAAAAGTGTGGATGGGAATATGATTAGTAAACCAAATGGCTTTGTGCACGTGAATATGGAATTTGTCTTCAAACCGCACTCTGGTTACATGTTGGTACTCCTTAGTTACACAAAGAGAGACCTGCAAAACTGCACTGGAATTGAAGGTTCGATTTGTTTATGGAAGCTGCGGCAGAGGCTCGTTTGACTATTTTCCTTCAAACCACTACCACTACCACAACCATCACTAGCCAACAAAGCAACTAAAAACATCTTTATCTGGCTATCCTTTTATCCCTTTAGCATGGTTAGTGCTTTTCTGCCATCAAGCATCTTCTCTACTTTTTTCTTCTCTCTACTGGGGGCTCGGCCTCTCTCTCTCTGTTCTGAAGTTTTAGTTTGTTGCCCTCTGTTGGGCTAGTTTTCACCATGGGAAACTTTTATTCGTACCGACGCCTCTGTTCTACCCAGGCTTGGGTCGTGCGGTGCATCTGCTAGCTACCCGGCTTTCGTCTTTGTCGTCGGTTGTTGGTTTTGGCGTGCACAGTAAGAGAGGCCGTGTTGCTCCAGTTTTGTTGTTCAATTATTGAATTTATCACTGAGATACTGCATCATCTTTTAGGCTGGTAATCTCGGGAATTTTTTGTGTTGCTCTAGTTGGGTTTGTCACCACCCGTGCCGTTCTGTCTGGCTGAAAAAGATGGCGTTCACATGTAAGGACTGTAAAACGCATAATATAATGTTGCTGGTTATTGTATTATCGCATTATTTTAAATCTTTTTCGAGCGTGTTGAAGAACTGCAATATGTCATTGTCTATATTCAAGAACTACAATCTATCTGTCCAATTTTGATGCTCATGAAAAGATACACAGATGAAAAAAGTATTGGCTTTAACTGCACAGCCAGTAAAAAGATGAACTAAAAGAAACGTTGAACATTTTGCTCCAGAACAGCTCTTTTTGCATTATATACATTTTTGTACTGGTTAACAATGCGGTAATTGTCGCACAACTTTATGATATCTTTTAAGTACTACTTATATATAATTTTGCGACACAATCAAATTTTAAACATAGATGTGGGCCTGCCAAGAGAAATCAAAGAAACTTTTGTGTACTGAAATGTTCGGAGAAACATTTACGTCGTCTACGTTAATGTATTCATGAAACACTTCTTCCCGCTTTCAAAAATGTGCATTGTAGGCAAGTATCTTGCAAGCTTTCAAACGCTAGCGAACATTTAGAATACAGCAATGCAATTCATTTTGATTCTAAGTGACAGATACGATTGTTTCACCCACACAAACTTTACAACAGAACATTGAGAACGAAGCGGTTTTTCGGTGCTCTCCAGTACGGATATATTTTCTATAAATCTTGATTAAACTTTGTTTTGGCAAAGTTCTATATTTTGGCCCCATATCTATAGTCGGGACAACAAGTTTCTAATTCTTAGTGAAATGAGGAAGACACGACGTTTCTACAGAAGACAACGTAATCTAATGTTGATACTTGCTTTGAATGTAATATGAGGTTTACAAGCGTAAGTCTACTGTTCAGTAAATCACATGAACACACGTCGCACTCTGGTTCTACATTGGCGCCAATTTCAATGCGGCTAACTTCCACAAAGCCACGGCTGTGCGCATGACAACGGAATGCGAAAGATAATCCAAAACTTCTAAGCGGGATAGATTGAAGATTCCGAAAGATAGTCGGCATAACAATGACACTGCTTTCTACGGACAGTTGTAGATGCCGGGCTACCACCCTAGGGTGAAGTGAACTTTGCGACATATTGTACTAAATAAACCACGGCAGCGGCAGTTTGAACAACGCACTGCCCGCTCTCACTGAATATTTCGAAGTTCTCATCGAAGGAAGATTTCGCTCATGGAACAAAATTGTGTGCAGAGGTGGGTGGTGTGCCAAACTTGGGTGCAGGGGTACGGGAGATGGTCAAGGAGCTCGTACTCTCACACTTTGGCTTTGGACTGATAGAGCTGCTTGCGAAAATAGTCAAATCAGAGTTTGGCTTTTACCCTTTTTGGCTATCCAATTTGGCTTGATTGATAGCGTTGCTCTACGGGAAACTAAATTTAGTCAGTCACAAATACGCCCCTAAAGTGACCGGGTGTGGCTCGCCAAAGTCTATGCATCTTTGTGAAGACGAAAGTGTGGTGGGACGATTTCTCGAGTGTCGACTTGCCGGAGATGAACTGCTGGAGTGGTTGTGATCGCGGCGGGGGAGGTACCGTCATATGCGATGCTCATTTTGAGTGGAGTTGTGCGGCTGCGGTTGTTACGCGCACCTTCCGTAGTTTTCCACCAGGGCCGAATAGTTTGCCGAATCGATCGATAGCTCACCGGGAGATTGTCAGAGTAGGGGGTCACTCTGTCTACTGTGCGAGAAGTGGAATAATCTTTGGACCAATTATTTGCGCATATGCGTTTGTATGCGTGGAAGCTTTGTGTGCAGCAGTTCGTCGTCGCGTGAAAACGGCAGAACGTTTCCTTATGTATCTCGTGATGTGCATTGATTTCAGACACGACTATATGCCTTTATGATTTGAACGCAAAGCGTAATCGCTGTCATGAGAAAATGTTACAGATGTATCTGAATCTTGCGTAGTGCTTTGAACTGAGTTCACAATAAAAGAAAGAGCATGAAGCGAAACAAGTTTACTGCTTGTTTGTCAGCTTCACAACTTCCC
Source organism: Gracilaria domingensis (assembly GCA_022539475.1). Taxonomy (NCBI): domain Eukaryota; phylum Rhodophyta; class Florideophyceae; order Gracilariales; family Gracilariaceae; genus Gracilaria; species Gracilaria domingensis. The sequence continues at coordinate 33,862 of VCMS01000182.1, read as the reverse complement.
AACAAAAGGTCGTAAAGTGCGTAAAAGGGTATCGGGTAAAACGTATCCCTGCGAACAACTGCTTGACATCCCCTTTCTCCGATCTGCTTGTTCAAGAGTCTTCATACTTCTGATCGCACTTTCGTGTCAGTATACGTCTATAAAGTGTCTTTCTGCTCCGAACTGTCACATGACAGAATCAGATAGGCCATGTATTGAGACGCTCAAGGATAGGCACGACTTTGCGATTTGGAGAATTCGTATTGAGGCTGTTTGTAATACCAAGAGTCTCAGCGAATCATTGGAACATGAGTACTGTCAGGTAGAAGAGGAAGATGGCAAATCCAAATTCGCATCTAATCAAAAAAAAGCGAGTGGGATAATAGTCACGGCTCTGTCGAATGAAGCCCTTCGGGTTGTTAGAAATGATGTACATAATCCTTTTCGAATGCTCCAGAAGCTCGAAGATCGATATGACTCGAAGATGGCAGCATCGAGAATTTCAAAGATGACCGAACTCATTGCTATGCGCTACGCTACAGTGAGGCATGACATTGGAAAAATATCGATCGAATGAAGAGCATCTTAGAGAAGCTTAACTCCATGAACACCAGTCTACCTGATGAACTATGCATCGAAATACTCATTGCCTCAATTGATGCACCAGAGCTCATTCCCATCACTGCAGCTTTGAAGACTCTCTCTGATGAGTCTGCAACGTGAGAGACTGTGTGTGCAAGACTACTTGAAGAGGACCAAGCAATTAAGTCAAAGCACAACCGGAGTGAACGGGCCCATCCCATGAAGTCGTACTGTCACATCTGTAGCAAATCAGGACACAACACAGAAAAGTGTAGGCTAAATCCGAAGAACCCAAACAATAAGTTGAGGTTAAGCAAGGATAGTGACTCTCATTCAGATCCAGGAAAACTCAATGAGCTCGACCGTAAGCATAAGAGCAAGCCAAATCTCAAAGCACCGAATAACACAACTGTTCGGGCTGCGCCGGCGAGAACCTTACTGGAGGGCACCGAAGACCATGTCATGATGATAGACTCCGGCACTGGGGCGCACATGACTTGCGACAGCAGTTCTTTAACTAGAACGCAACACTGCATCGTTCCAATTGCGCTTGGGGACAATTCACTTCTAAACGCCCACATCAAGGGAACTAAGCGAGTACAGTGGCAGGCAAACAATCTCACCACTGAAATTCATCTTACATACACGCTTTGTTCTTCAAACTTGGCCATGGAATTGTTATCTGTCCCAGCTCTCGCCGACAAGAATATGGTCGTTGTCTTTACTAAGACACATGCTGTGATCTTAGATGCTCAAAACGAATTCGTCCCTATTGGCATTGGCTCTAGAGACACTGATGATCTTTACTACGTCGGAAAACCCGCCTTTGCGACAAATGTGTCTCTAGATAAGGCTATGATGGCAGCTGTCCTGCAGCAAACAAGTGACGAATCTGAAGGAGATGCATCAGATGATGACACAATGACCTACGCAGAGGATGGGAGTAATGAAGACACTCAGACGGACGAGGATGAAGAAGAAGTGGACCTTGGAAAATTGAACATCGTGGATATTGGAGACCAGGGAACCGGAAATGAAGTGGAAAGCAGATGGCATTGACGTTGGGCTCATGCCGGGAAGAAGGAAATGATCAAGAAGATGGTTAAGGATGGAGCATTGCCGTCACTGAACACTTCGTCAAATGATTGTATTCCTTGTGCAAGGGGTAAATTTCGAAGGTCTTATCGCGGTAGTCTAATCGTCTCCACTCAACCAGGCTCCATACACTCTGACATAGTTGGATCAATTAAGCCTGTGTCTCGAAATAATCACCATTACTTCTGTACAGTGATTGATGAGTTTACACGATTCGCGCACGCTGAACCCGTTAAGCCTAAAGGAGAGGCATCGAAGGTGATTCAGAGGTTCATGGTTTGGCTTGAGAGACAGTCCGGATACCACGTTACTTCGCTCCACACTGATGGAGGCAAAAAGTTCATCAAAGCCCGAAGAGCTCTGAAGAGATTTAGAGTATCGGTGCACACGACTACACCATACACTCCTGCATCCAACAGTATTGTGGAGAGAACCCAAGGCGTAATCCTATCATTTATACGCACATGTCTTTCAGAAGCCAACCTACCACTCACCTTCTGGTCTTACGCGCTTAAGCACGTTTTAGACTCACGAAATGCCATACCACACAGTACGACGAAAAGGTCTCCATATCAAACTCTGTTCGAGAGGCAAGCTCCATATCTCAAACATCTCAGGCCATTTGGATGCCGCGCTTTAGTGCAACCGTCGAGGAAGAAATGGAAGAAAATGGAAACGAGAATGGTGTCAGGCATCAACCTCGGACACATTGACGGAGGAATCTATCTCATTCTTAGCGAGTCAGGAATTATGAGTTCCAAACACGTTCGATTCTTCGAATCAGAATTTCCTGGAATATCTTCACCAAACCTCAGTAGTTCTCCTCACCAATCCAATTCTGGATTACTGACTGCCACAGTCAATGATATTGAGTCATTTGAAGTTGAAGATGGAACATCTGACTCAGAATCAAACCTAGAAATGAATTTGAATACTGTTGGAAACAATTCCCAAAGTGAAATCATTGAGTTTGAAGATGTGCTCAGCAGCTTTACTCACATTCCAGACCAACCTTCTACGTTTGATGGTACAAAGTATGCTGATGAACCAAGCTCCGCCCAGAATTCTCCAGAGCACAATGCGCCTTCCCACGGGTACAATCTGCGATCAAGAGCCAACCTTGCAGTCCCAACCGAAATCAGCACAACGGATGAGCCGACGCTTCCTGAAGCAAGATCTTCACCGGAATGACAGCATTGGAAAGACGCTATTGAGGAAGAGTTTCGCACCATTGAAGACGCCGAGAGATACAGTATTATAGAGCATCAAACTCCCAAGTTTGCTCTACCAACTGGCATCATACTGCGTCCCAAGAGAGATGAGCGCGGACTTTCTGAGCGATTCAAAGCTCGACTGGTTGCCCGAGGAAATCTACAGCATTTGTCTTCGATTGAGACAAAGAACTGCTATGCACCAGTCGCCGGATATGAAGTCTTCCGCATCTTACTAAGCGTTTGCGCAACGAGATGATGGGATAGACAGAACTTGGATGTCAAAAGTGCGTTCTTGAACGCTGAACTTCCCAACAATTTCCAGATGTTGATAAGACTGCCATCTATCGAATGAATTTCTGCTGCAAATGGAACACTTGCTACGCTACATAAGTCACTTTACGGTCTGCGAGAAGCCCCTAAGCTGTGGTACTTCACGTTTTCCACATTTTTGAAACGCATTGGGGTGGAGCAATTGCCCCTAGTGACTGTGTTTTTATTCGAAAGCGTTGCAATAGAATGGTTGTTCTACTGGCATATGTTGATGACATTGTCATCATGGGTGATTCTTCAGCAGTCTCGGAAGTGAAGGAGCAGCTTCGGAAAGAGTACACTGTCAAGGACATGGGACGTAGCCATCTTTTCCTCGTAGTTCACATTCATGAATCAGAAGATGAGTTCATGCTCGGCCAGCATCCATTAATCATGCGTATCTTGCACGAAACGGGTATGAGCGATTGCAAGCCAACGCGCACTCCGCTCCCAGTCGCACACCAGTTGTATGAAACATTGCAGGCTCTCAATGAAGAGGAGGAGCAAGAGATGCAGAACGTTCCATACCGAGAAACAGTTGGAAAACTTTTGTTTCTATCAACCAGAACGCAACCAGACATTTCTACTACAGTCTCGATGCTTGGAAAGTATACTTTCTGTCCCCGTCCAACTCATTTGAGAGCGTTGAAACACCTTTTTCTCTACTTTAAAGGCACAGCAGAGTTAATTCTTTCGCTTCCAAAGTCACAGACGTGTGAGGTACGCTCTTGGTCTGACGCAGATTGGGGTAGAGATAAAAATACTAGAAGATCTACAAGCGGAATTGTGATCAAGTATGGTCAATCTACGGTTTTCTGGATGTCGAAAATACAACCATCTGTTTCGCTTTCCACTTGCGAGGCAGAGTTTTAGGCTCTGTTTGAATGCATTCGCAATACGATCTGGGTGCAACTATTTCTAGCTAAAATTGGAGTGATCGTCGAGTTGCCGACCCCTGTTTTTCAGGACAAACTTGGAAGTATTCTTTGGACAACGGAGGTACAGGGTTTGAGAAACATGAAACACATATCTATACGATACAGTTATGTGAAAGAGTCTGTGCAGAAGAAATTGGTCTTCGTTAAGTATACAGCCTCTGAACACAACTTAGCCGATCTATTTACGAAGATTTTATCGATGCCTGCCTTTGAGAAACATCGTCGAGATCTTGGAATTATCCCGATTACTTCTCGAGAAGGAGTGTCAGAGTAGGGGGTCACTGTGAATCGTGCACCATGCTAATGTAGCACGAGCACAGGCTGCAGACCGTGCAGCAGTTTGGTGCCCAAGCCTCGAGCTGTGCCCTTGCTGGAGGATGCCCGTGCGGGGCAGCGTAGAGTACAAGACCAGCTAGTCTCATCAGTGATGCACGATAGACGGTCGGTAAGACCAGCATCACCCCCTTCGAGTAAACGACTCCTCACCCATCTCATCCAGTTTCTTTGTTGTTATGGGCCCAGGATCTGGCCCAAGTACGGATCTGCCCAAGAGGCTGAAGTTTACGTGGGATTTACATCATGTGCCGTGGACCGACGGACGCGGAAATCAAGAAGAATACGACCAAGCACTTAAGCAGTGGGAAGCGTATCATGATTTGCTGCCTGAGAGTAATTCCTACAGAGCCATTAAAAAGATCCGAGGCATCTTGTTGCAGTCTCAATTGTACGGTCGGGCAAAAGATATCTGCCGATCGGTACCTGACGAAGTAGTGAAGTCCGAAAAGGATGTGGAGGCAATTGTCAATACCGTCTACAAACGAGACCCTTTAGAGTGGTGACCGACGTGTACCAAGACTTTCTAACTCTGTTGAACACCAGAAGAGGAGCAAGCGAGACCTTTATGAACTACGAATCAAGGTTTCAGGCTCAGATGTCTCGCATGAATGCACATGGCGAGGATGCCAAGCTTTCAGAAGCTCTAGTTGCGTTCACGCTACTAGCGAATGCAAACGTAGACAGTAATCAGCGGATATCTGTGTTGGCTAATTGTACGACAGCAGATGCTAAACTGTCTGCTAGCTCTACGACAAACGATCTTCTGCGAACAGTGTCGTATGAGTCTATCGCATCGGTACTTCGACAATGCGGTAAAGCAAACCTTTGCAGAATCCGGCAAGAATGCCTTGCAAGCAAGTTCAGCCTCAAATACTAAATCGTCTAACTACGACAAGTCACGTGGACGAGCTAGGAAGACACCGGAGCAGTTGGCAGAGATTAAAGCTAAATCTAAGTGTCATAAATGCGACAAATATGGTCACTGGAAGAGCGATCATCAGGAAGATGGAACGTTGAAGCCCGGAACTGTTTCGTTGGACGAACCGCGCGGACGAACCGCGCAAAGCAAGTGACAAGAAGAACACTATCACTTTCAACATGGTTAAATTTGTTCAGAGTCATAACACTGAGCCAGTTGTTGAGCAGGTAGTCGGACCTCTTCTGGATGATGGTGCTCCATACAGTGGAATCGGCTTCAGCGAACTGAACATGATCAAGCACTTAGTCTGTACTGAATGGAATGGCAAACTAGAACCCCTACCTGACTCAGTCAGGGACAGACCCTTTTGGCAATATGGTAAAGGAGAACATTCCAGCGAATGCAAGCCTATTTTGGGCTCGGTCGTGTTAGAAGCGACAACCACCAACGGAATCTCTGTTCGCATCACACATTTGGTTCTCGAAGGATCTTCTCAATGGGTCATAGGCAGAAATGTTACGAAGAACTGTAATATTTTGCATATAAGTAAGAACCTGTTGGAATTTCCGCTAGATAAGAATGGAGTATCTCAAGGACACACTGAGTTGGTAGATCATGACATGCACAGTTTCGTCCCGTGCTCAGCGTTTATCTCAGATAGCCAACAACTATCAGCGAGAAACAACCGCATTCTCTATTGCGCCATGGCTAGTGTGTCCGAATCAGTGTCTGATAGACCCTGGAGAGAAGTGAAGAAGATTGTTGACAAAGTTCACCGGCATGTCTGTGGGCACGAGGCATACTCAGACATCAAAGTGCTACTGCAGCGTAATGATTTATGTAGCGACGCAGTTAGCAAATATTTGTCACAAGTAGTGGAGAGGTGTACGAACTGTCATGCAACATCTCTACCACAGACTACGAGGAAAGTTTCCCTCAGTAGCATGAGTAGGTCGCTCAATGACCTGGTTTGTGTTGACCACATGTTTTTGGACGAGGTATGCGTCTTCCACGGCATGGATGCTGCATCGCGATACTCAGCAGGATGCGCTGTAGAAACTACCGCCATGCATGATGCAATCTCGGCTTTCGAAACCTTGTGGATATCTGCGTTCTAGACACCAAAGGCAGTCCTCTTCGATCGAGGATTTCATAATTCGGTGTTTAGGGAGTATCTGACGCAGTCCGGAATAGAGATGCGTCCTATTCCACCTCTTAGACACAATAAGAATGTGTTGGAATCTAAACATAGAGTCATTCGAGACTTGTATCTACGCATGAAGCCTGAGTGTACCCTGGAGGACGATAGTCAAAGAGATATTCTTATCCAGAAAGCCGTACGAATTTCGAACGATTTGTATGGGAACGATGTGCTATCGGCTAACGAGCTAGCGAAGGGTTATACAAGGCCTGTAGAAAACGCTAATCAGCCAGTTCTGGTACCCGAGAGCCCCAGGAAAGCCCATGAAGCGATTATTGCCAAGAGAAGGCTCACACTGATCATGCGGTCTAATGCTGTAACCGAGATCCCGGTCTCTGTTGGCGACCACGTCCAGGTCTTTCTCAGACACCAACATGAAAAGAGAGGGAAGTGGTCTGTTGCCAAGCCTGTTCTAGCTTATGACCACCACAGCAGGACTGTTACTATACCGGGTGCAAACGGCCGAACTATCAGCGCGGCTGTTGAAGATGTGAGACATGCGACACCCCCTGACGAGCTCGCTACTACTGTGCAAAATGCAATGGATGAACTGGATGTCTCTCTGTCAGTGGCATTGGATCAAGTGGAAGAAGATGTCCTGTCCGATGATGTAGAAGGGCCAGAGAACCATGATTACTCCTCTGATGAACGTCATTTTGACGCCAATCTTTTCCCTTACGGTGACGAAGTCGCACTAGCGACTCAGCGAGATACCTCCTCTCAAGATCAAACCCATAATCAGGAGGCGCTGGAGGATACTGTTGAGATTCAGAATGCACAATCATCACCGCAACTTGAGGAGGATACTATCACTCCAGCCCCAGCACCGCAGTCAAACACTGCACGTGTCCCAGCCTTGCGTAGAAACAAGCGAGTAGAACGACAACCCGCGCGTCGTCGTCCAGCTGTGGGAGATAAAATTGAAGTTTACTGACCTCTGGACAAGAATTATTATCCGGAAAAGATTCTGCAATATGGTCCACGCTCTAGGAGGTACTCTGTCAGATACGACGATGGGAAGAGTGAGATACTTGACCTCATCAAGGAGAGGTGGCGCTATCGTGAAGACACTTCCCATCAGGCTAATGCGATCGAATTGTCGCCAGGACAAGAGCTGCAGAGCATAGAGAAGGACACTTTGCAGGAGTTCTTTGAAGTTCTTGGATATAAAGAATTCATGTTACATCAGTCTCACGGATTGCCACCTTTCTTAACGCACAACGCCTATGAAAAGGAGGAAGAAGCCTTCTTGAAGACAGTAGATCGGGTTGCTGTTGATGCTGTGCCGACGGATGCGAATGTCATTTCCAGTCACATATTCTACAAAATCAAGAGATGTGATGACGGCTCGCTGTTGTTGAAGGCAAGGATTGCACCTCATGACAACGAAGATACCCAGAAGGCGAACCAGAAAACAGATTCAGCGAATGGCTTGCCGTTGGGCATACGTATTCTGCTAGCAATGACGACCATTCGTAAGTGGACGTTGGCCAAGATTGACTTTAAGAGCGCTTTTCTTCAGAGTGGAGAAGCATGTCGAGATGTCTATGTGGTTCCTCCTCGAAAGTGTAGTTCAAGACACAGACATTACTAACTGCTGCGAGTAGCGTCCTACGGACTTGTTAACGCGTCTGCTAAAGGGCAGAGAGTAAGTGACGATCTCATGCGTCAAATCGGGTTCTTTCATCTCGTCTACGTGCCGCAGTTAATTCTACAAGAAGTCAAACGGCGATATTGCTACTATTGCTGTGAAGATTACGGATGATCTTCTCCTGGCTGGACCACGAAGTGATGTAAAGGCGGATATTGACAAAATTAGGCAGTCGTATAAACTGGGAACTATTGTTTTCGGTCCTGGAGCATTCAAGCACTTTGGCTTGGACGTCGTTCAGTTTGAAGACCACTCTATTATGATACACGGGGACGAAATGTTGAAGGGTTTGGAGGCCTACCCTCTCGACCGCAAGCGCAGAAAGGAACGAGAAGTGTTTTTGAATGCAATAGAAGCGTCCGCGTTCCGTTCTTTGAATAGTTCGCTTGGTTGGTTTGGAACTGCAGCCTCACCCTTTTGCGCATTTGCTGCCAGTTTTTTGCAGCCGAAAGGTCCGCGACCAAGAGTGAAGGACATGGTCACGCAGATTAATATGCTAAAGAATCTCAAGAAGCCCGGATCCACTGTGCAATATGTGCGCCCAACTGACGGCAAGAGATATGAGGTCTCGGTATTGGTCTTCGCAGACGCAAGTAGACAAGATGACTACGGTCAGTTAAGCTGGATTGCTGGAATTCTTTTTGGAGACTTTGAGAAGGACTCTGTCTTCTACGCGCTGTCTTGGTCGTCTCGGAAGTCTAAACGCCCCGTGAAGTCTATCGGATCTGCTGAGATATTGGCAGCGGGAGGGGCCATCGACGAAGGAAAAGTTCTGGCAAAGGCTTTGACTACCCTGCTAGGCATCAAAGTTGGTCTCATTGTCGATGTGGATTCGAAAGGTCTGTTAACTACGTTGTCGACTTGCCGTAACAGTCTTGACAGGTCGATACGAGCAGATGTAAGCGTCATAAGGTTCGAGTTCGAAACTCACAATGTAGACAAAATGATCGGGATACCAGGCAAGCTGAACCTCGAAGACCCGCGCACCAAAACGGACAGTCCGCTGGAGCAGCCTTTGGAGTTGTTGCTGTTTTCGGGAAGACTTTGTTTGAAGTTTGAATCCTTTGAGTCACGTAGCTCTCATTCTTCTACCGGGTGAGCTATGCAATCAACGAGGAAAAGAAGGGAGTGTGAATCGTGCACCATGCTAACGTAGCACGAGCACAGGCTGCAGACCGTGCAGCAGTTTGGTGCCCAAGCCTCGAGCTGTGCCCTTGCTGGAGGATGCCCGTGCGAGGCAGCGTAGAGTACAAGACCAGCTAGTCTCATCAGTGATGCACGATAGACGGTAGGTCAGACCAGCATCACCCCCTTCGAGTAAACGACTCATCACCCATCTCATCCAGTTTCTTTGTTGTCACTCTGTCTACTGTGCGAGAAGTGGAATAATCTTTGGACCAATTATTTGCGCATTTTCGTTTGTATGCGTGGAATCTTTGTTTGCAGCAGTTCGTCGTCGCGTGAAAACGGCAGAACGTTTCCTTATGTATCTCGTGCTGTGCATTGATTTCAAACACGACTATATGCCTTTATTATTTGAACGCAAAGCGTAATCGCTGTCACGAGAAAATGTTACAGATGTACCTGAAGCTTGCGTAGTGCTTGGAACTGGGTTTAAAATAAAAGAAGGAGCATGAATCGAAACAAATTAACTGCTTGTTTGTCAGCTTCACAACGTCCCAACAAAAGGTTGTAAAGTGCGTAAGAGAGATAACCCAAGAAATACTATCAAACCACATGCGTACTTCGCTAATTACCTGCTGCCGGCTCCACCAATTCCCAAACTGTACACGAGACCATACATAGTTGTCGTGCTGTCTCCACCGCCTCCAAAGATACCGCTTCCAGGCGAAAGTCCACCGACAAAGGTCACACCATCGCCAAAGACGGCTGAAAGTCCAGTTTCACTGTGTAATGCTGGCAGCTGCAGATGACAGTCACAGAGGGTCACGATAACACCTCCGCAGTGCCAGCTTGTGGGACACATGCACTGGAGCGGCCATAGCTCAGTCGGTAACCACCTTCGTGTGCTTTCTGTGTGATCTGGGGGTCCTGGGTTCGAGCCCCAGCTCTGCGTTGCTGCCCTCACGGTTCACCACACACCGCCAGCTCCACCTGTGGAGGAGGAAGCAGGTGAGGCGGGTGCGGGGGCAGCGACAGTGGTCACTGGCATGGTAGTCATGGTAGTCATGGGGGCAGTGGTCACTGATGCCATAGTGGCAGTAGTCCCGAATAAGGTTGGCACAAAAGAAGATACGAATGCAAAAGGGTCGAATTGGCGGTCCGCCAGTTCGGAGAGGTTGGCCTCATCGCTCACTTGCCTCACAGGGGAAGCTGAGATAGTGAAAACGAAGAGAGAGAGAATAAGAACGAATGACTTCATCTTCAGAAAATGAGTACGATTTCTCTATCGGATGAGGGATAATAAAAGAGGTTCCAGTTCTGACGAGCCCGTGATCGACCACAGCAGCGAAGCGGATGTGACCCCGCTTTTATAGTGGGAGGAAAGCGGATGTCTTCGTCAGACAATGTTCGTCCACCGGCCGCGACATTAATTTCACTTCATTTTGGACCTGGATTCTCCAGTTTTGCTGAGCAATGAGCAATGTTGAGCAAAACTGGAGAATCCTCATATCTTTTATAATGCGTACAATTCACAATTGTGGAGCACAAATTGGTAGCTTCTCTCGACTGTGTGTCAAAAATGAGGCCATGTGAACTCTATCAGCCGTCGTTGTCGCACTGAGTAGAGCACAAGATCGTACTCGTATATTTCGGCACTGTATATTCATGCTGGACAAGAAGCGACTGGTCGAATGTTTCACTCGAATCCAAGCCGGTAATTTTACGGTCTATAATTTGGAGTAAGAACTTGGGAGTAAGTGTTGGAAACTTAACAGGTTAATGCGGACACTACACGTAGGTCTTTAACTGTATGAGCAGCCCTAAAACAAGCGTGATTTGTGGGGATACAGAAGTATTTTCTCAAGGCAGGTTGGCCAATGGCCCGGTGAAAATTGCTATGCAAGTGACGCAGAATCGTCGATTTCGGTCTCTCCCTATTAGGCAGACATTCTTGCAAAAGATATCTCGTTCATTCTGCACAGAGTCAAGCTTGATGACGAACCGTTTCTGCTAACGAATGCAATGATACATTGAACTTTCAAAACGGGTTTCGGCAGTGTGCGTGTAGACTGGTTTCGGCGAATGAAGAGCACAAAACGGAGCAAAACGGGCCGTTTCCCGATCGGTAGAAATTATGAAATATCGCGAAATTGCTTTACTCCATGTAAGCCAATTTCCGACGTACTTTCTTTTCGAGCTTCTAGTTGGTGTCGTTTTACATGTGTATTACAGAATATGGGCCACTGCTCGCAATGCTGTGACGCAGTAAGAGCTTGGAAGATTTGCGGTCGGCAATACCGTCTGGAAGTCTTGGTGTCAAGAAGCCTTGTGTTTATTGTGTACGAACTTTCAGACCTTGTGACCTCTACAGTGCAATCTGCAGTGCAGATCGGGAAAGGTTTTTACTATCAAAGAATATTCAGAAAACAGAAGCAGATGATGATCCTCATGATGAGCATTTGCGTCACGTTGTGATGTGAAATGGGCGGATGCCAGCTGGCGTTGGTTACCAACGGCTTCATCCGGGTTGCGGCGTTGGTTCGGTACGAGCGTTGAACGCAAAGACTTCACTTAGTTACGCGCAGCATTTGCTGTATTGCGTGTCAGTAGTACTGCACATTAAGTGGCACCCATTTACATAGATTAGCACCCGTTTAAGCATCTGCTTCTTTCACTATTAAAGCAGTGCTGAGGAGAACCAGACACACAGTCTTGTTCTCCAACGCCTCACTACTCATTCGCTCTCACATTGCGATTGTCATGATGACTGCATAGCTCGAAGGGCTCACAGACACGCAAATGTGGTTCAGACATGATGCAACTGACATATGTTGATGTTCCGAGGAGAAACAAAACGTGGTGGCCACCTGTTTGGGCGTGGGTCGTTGGCGGCATGATATTGAGGAGTAATATTAGCTTCTTACCGGGCCACGCCCAAACGGGTTGGCAAACGGGTTGGGCGCGGCCCGGCGAGAAGCTAATATTACTCTTCAATATCATGCCGCCAACGGCTTACAGAGGATCTATGTTTCAACATTATCTTTTTCCGGCAGATGCGGTTTTCAAATTCCAACCGGCGATATAGTACAGCATTCTGAGAATAAACGGGGCCGCCCAACAGCAAACATACTGAGCTGAACGCTGTGTATGGAGAGACGCACACGCAATTCCGTGGCGGAAACTGAAACCACTTTCCCCATGCACCACCGATTTTATGAAATGGCATCGTTCAGAACTTGGCAGCTAAAGCGTTCCGCATGGTTCTTCTAGAAGAACAGTCTATGACGACAAGTTTCTTCCCTTCGTACGCCGCGGACAGGTCCTCTCTCTCAGTTTGAGGAGTCTCAAACGCACCAGTACCATTAGACCTACCTCAGCTTATATCTGTATTTCGTTAAAAACTAAAAAACTTATGAGTTTCTTCGTGTTTGAGAGAAAGCTATGTAACTAACGTTAAAATTCTAATTTATCAAAATCGTAGAGAACTTCAAATCAACCAGTATTTTAGAAACTAATGTTTGCACTGTAGACGGTCTATGTTTCGAGAGACAACAGAGTTTTCTATTCGAACACTTAGTCTTTTACGATTACAGTAGCGTACCTCATATATTGTGTGAATTATGAAACCATTTTTTGGTAGGTCATCGACATATCTAGGATAAACTGAGTTATCTCCAGTTTACTCACAATTCTACAGGAATCTGCGGGAAATACGTCATACTCAGGAAAAAGAGATATTTAGCACATAGAAAGTTTTATATTACGATATATGAGATAATTAGAATACACGCTGTAATGGGAGAAAACATCTGCTAAGAGCGGTACCAGGAAGCCTTTTGGAGTGCATAACAAGAGAAAAACCCTAGGTATTGTTTGACAATTTGCGTGACATTCGACAATACAATAGAGAGAGCTATAAAGGGAGCTGCGGGAAATTAGCGAAAAACCTTCACAACGAAAAAAATGTAAACAACAGGGTTTTAAATGTACACCAAAGATTTACATTATGTTTATTTAAGCCTTTTAATTTTTAGGGACGGTGGGTTTTGAATTTGGGAGGATGCAAAAGACAAAACCCTAAGTATACTGCGTGGAAAAAGTTTCTTGCGTCACGGCTTTACAGGAATTTCAGAGGTAGATTCATTTTAAGCTTACGTTAAGAAGCCTGACATGTTGCGACATGTCCAATATGTCAACGACATATTGCACATATTTCAAGTAACCAACATATGTGCTTTTCTTCAAAACTACATAGGTCGATATCTTGTACAAAGTGAACAGTTTTGAAGAAATAGAAAGCTTCATGGGTAGCACATACACATCAAAAAAACATGTAATGGACTTTATTTTGACAAATGTGTAGAACAAACTAAAACAGAAAGATGTAGCGAGCACATATGTACCTTTTTCGGCTTATATTTGAATTTTCTCAGGCTTCTATCTGTGCGTTGGGATGGATTAAAGTGCTCACTCATTTCTGTCACAAAGATCTACAACCGTACCATACAGCTATACTTGCTAAGAGAAAAAGAAAGAGTCACAGCAAAGTTATGGCCTTCACAATATTCGTAAAACTCGGTATATGTTTCACACATATTACTAGTGACAAAGGTCAACTTGGCAACCACAGCGTCATATTCAACGAAGGAGCGCATCCTTCGTTTTCGGCAACAATGCAGCTTGCAGAGCATTACCGAGCGCGTCACACTTTTATTTTAATCATTTTGTGGCAGTTACTCAAAATTGAAAAGAAACTGTTTTCCTTAGTGATTGTCTTCAGTTGCGAATCATCATTGTCACGCGTCTACCGGAGCTTGCGGGAAACACCCGAAGTTGATATTGAAAGAGCAAAATCTTGCAGTTGTTTCAGAAAGTACAACAATGTTCGTCCAAAGGATTGGTCTTAATTTTTATTAAAAATGTGAACCTTTGTAAGTTGACAGGTTGTTCCTGTCACACTCTGGTATTCACCCAAACTTTTTGCTAAAGAAGCCTGGAACTTGACCGTATGTTCAAATTACTGTTTTCTTCCAACGAACATTTTTTTGTTCGCGAACATTTTGAGATAGAACAAGCCTTATTAGACAAAGTAATTTGTCTTCATAGACATAAAGCATATAGTTTGAAAGCATGACCAGCACTGTCCACGCCTGGAACTCAGATACGGTTTTTGACTTCTACGGAAGAAGTATTCGCCGCTTCAAATTCTTAAAAAACGCTCATGTTCGCGAATATTCGCCATGTTCGGCACGCGAACATTACGTTTCTTGTAAACTACTTTCTTACTCTTCACTACATCTCAATAGATCTATAGCTGGCCGTTACATAGAACAAAAATTGTAGGTTACACTGCACGGCTTCTAGTAAAATTCGGGAGCTCTATTTTGTTCGTTCTTAAACTTCTGCTTTTTCGAACATTCGCGAATATTCGCATTGTTCGCGAATATTCGCGAACATTTCCAAGATCTTCTTGCCGAATAACAATCATTTTTGGAAACCTACAATATCTAATGTGACACTTATCACGTGATTGTAACTTTATGTGACATTCGTCCAAATAAATCTACAATGTCTTACATGCTGACGGCTGTAAGTACTTGTTAGTTTATGTCAACAAACGGCGATTCCCGCAAGCTCCCGTGATTAAAATAAAACACACGTGGATATTCTCTATGGCGTAATGAAAAAGTATCGAAAAAGTGTATTTTACCGCAGCTCCCAGTACAGAAATAGGTTATTGAGCCTGTACATGACGTTATGACGCAAATATCTCCAAAACATATTGACATGTTCACATCGATGTGAATATACACTTTCTCACAAATTCATGAGCCCTTATATCTTTGTAGTAGAAAGGTCTGTTCTGGCAAGACACATCACGATTGAAAGAGAATTAGGACTGGTTTAGACTGCTGCGTTAGAGAACTGTGAAACAAAGTTGTTTTTACTAATGTTTCTACTTATAAAAGGCATATATGTTCCTTTTTCAGCACATACATCAAAGTTACAAAGCTTGTAACTTTGTTAAACGCGAACTATTTCTAACGAACTTTGTCATACTTGAAAATCTAATGTTGTTTATTTCGTTAAGAGCTTTTGGAGGCGAAAAAACACTCTACGTTGAAGATACAGCGTTTGTAAGTATGCTCTAGATCTTTATATCTGTGCATATATGAACTTGGTAAAGTGTGAACTTGGCAAAATTAACAACTAATTCACAGAAAAGATTTATGCAACATCCTAGCAGCAATGTACGTTTTACACGTCATCAAAGTGTGACAACTACTGCTGACAGTGTAGATTTGTAGTTCTGAAATAGAAATAAAGATATGCCATTTTGAGTGATTTTTTAATGTAAGCGTACTTGTAACGATGCAGCAATGAAATTTGGTGTGCTATATACGAGTATTGTAAATGGTTTAGTCTACAAGGATTTTTTTGACAAAACACGATTTTCCCGCACCTTCCGGTGACGCTACGTAAACTTAGACAGCTTATATTTTTACAAGTACGTAATTGTCTTACGAGATTTGTTAGAATGACATAGAAAAATATTCAATTTGGCAGAACTTTAGTAAGTTCTGGATAGCTCCATCAACTGTAATTTGCAAAAAGAGAAACTGTAGCGGCCGCAGACAAAATCTGATTGGCTGCTACAAGAGCCGCAGAACCGAAATTATTGGCTACTCAACAGCCGCAAGTACAATACTATTTGCCAACGAAACACTACGGCCTCATTCATCTTGCCATATGCTGGACCACTGAAAACCGTGTCATTCCACTAAGATTAAAAAGGTCACAGCGTGACGATCAATTTGAGCCATGTGACGCTCATATTAAGCCATAAAATGTCTCGTTGAAGGCGATGTATATTACATTCAATGTAAAACAGAAACCAAACCATAATTTGTACTTTTCAATTTCTTTTTGTTCCCTCCTGCTTCGTAAATCAAATCAGCTTCGACACATCATCCTTGAGCTTTCTCATCGAACCCAACGATAGTACCATAACCGCCTTAACGCCAGCTTCGCTTTTCAGCATCACTTAATCTTTGCACTACAATTCAAGACAGAAGCTTGTACTGCTCTCACACAAAAGTCGCAAAACTCAACTCTCAATGACAACTAAACACCCTACTGTCGTCGCCGATATGGTCAAACGCAAAATACGTCTTACCGCTCCACAAGCGATGCCGGTTAAACTCATAAGACATCTTCCTCAATTCAAGAAAATCATCAGACCCGTCAATTTGCTCAATGCAATGTCGTTAAACAACAAGATGTTACACGAATTGTTTCGAAAGAGTGAACGAGTGACAATCACCGAACCGTTCTTCAGCGTAAATGGTTTTTCAATCACCTTTCCTTGTTATGTTGTTGCCGGCAATCATCGAGTGGTTGCAGCTAGGGACTGTCTGACTCATCTTGTCTATGCTCACGAAATTTCGAAGGAATAAATGTTAAACGTTTTTGATGCCGTCAAGTGTATGCATCGGTCGGCGCGAAAAGACGCTCTACCGCTGGAAGGTACAAGAAGCTTAGTACTCAGAGCCCGACGATATATTGCTGTTGCTACCAACACCCGTGACGTTTCTCCCAAGTCATACTCGCCTTTAAATCAAGCTGTTGTTCTACAAACATTGGTATACGACGATCCTGTCGTTCCCAAACCGTACGCGTCGAATAAAAAGGTTTATGGTGGGTTTGAGTGTCTTCGAAACCCTTTCTTTGGGCATGGCAAGTACGATTCAGGAGATGATCACAACCGAAACCATTTTCTCTACAAAAAAACTCTTTCTCCAAGACATTTAAACCGTCAACTATTAGGATGCATGCGACTAATTGAGACATATCTGTCTGAACCTATGGCATATCTTGGACCTCATAAATCTGTTTTGGATATACTCGTTCTTTGGGAGAATCATCAACTCATGCCGGACTTCAAAGATACGCATATTGGGTATGCTGGATAACTATCGTCGGAACAGTTGTGTTCAATAGTTGTTGCTTGTGCGGAAGGAATGCAGTTAACAAACCATTGTGTCGGAGAAAATGGCGGTTTAAAGTTGGCACCGCTATTCACGCAATAAGTGAAGGCGGCTAAATCTGGAAATCTTGATGAAGTTATGTTGAAGCTTGCGGGAAGTCGTCAAAGAGCTAAGCAAGTTAGCCAAGACCTGCAAGAATCGCATACGAAAAAGCGCAGTTCTGCTGCTAAAACAGACACTCAGTCACCAGAGCCGAAACGAAGGAAAGTAAGAGATTTTAGCAAGACCAGTGCTGAATTGAGAAACAATCCCAGTGACGATCCAAAAACTCCTATTAGTGTTAAGCTCGAAAACAGAAAAGGTGAAGATGTTATTCTCTCTATGAAGCAGGAGTTCAAGGAGAAGGAGAAAACGTGGCTCAAAGAGATGGAAGAGTTGAAAAGTGAGCTGGAAAAGCTTCGTGCTGAAAAAGAATCTAAACACTTCGGTACGAGAGGCCTCTCAAAATCAAGAGTTCATCCTAACCTGGAATATCTCTCAAAAGAAGAGCTTTACAACATGAAAGTTGCAATAGAAAAACGACTGCAAAATATGTCTTAAAACTGCGCTGAGCAGTATTGTAGTTGTTCGTAAATCGCTTCAGTGCTTCAAGTTTTATGTTGTTCGTGCTTAAGTCCTTCGTAAACTATCACTGTGTTTCAAATGCGCTGAAAATGCAAGCCTTGCACGGACAGATTGGACCTTCGATAATGGCGAGTAGATGCTCCACACAGCCATACTTGGCTGCTTGCTCAGCTGTAGTTTGTTTGCCGCTCAGCAAATTACGCAATCCCTTACAAGCGCTTGCAAGTGTAGAACGGTCGCGATTATTGGCCTGATTGAGAACCCAGATGAGCAAAGGCACAAAGCCTACGGCCACAAGTTCATCTTCGCAGGCTTCCAGTACCGCAAGCTCAGCAATAGCATAGGCAGCATTACGACCCATATGAAACGTAGGGTGTTCTTTCTGAAGCAAGGTGACCAAAGCGACAACGACTCCCTCCCGAATGTGGCATCATCGCGAATAGCAGCGGCGGCACTTTTTTGCAAGATTGCGACCATTATGTGCCGCAAAGGGCGCAGCAAACTTGGCCGAGCGTCTACGGTGGGTGGTGAGCGACTTTTTGAAGAGGGCGTGTTGATGACGTTCACGATTTTGTTCACGCTCCCTTTGAACGGCGCGTTTTGGCCATCGAAGATGGCCTTCGTCAGAACGCTTTGCATTATCCTTTTCTGCGTGACGTCCGGTATTAACAAGACGTGCAGCAGGCGCATTGGCATGAGGCGCAGCAGGATTTCGATAGCGAAGAGGATATGTATGGAACGCGGCGGATCCACCACGGGCCTGCGTTACTCCTTTCGAGGGAACAACGGCATGACTGACAACACGCGCAAGATGGAAAAAGGGAAGCAGCCAGAACCAGTGAGAAGCACAAGCAGCTTGCAAGCGCGGGCAGCTAATACCAATTTTGGTGACGTCGATACCGTGAACTAGGAATGAAGTCAGCTCGCAATGAAAGTATCGGCCTGGCGTCGGCGAAGTCTGCGTCGCCGAAGTCTCGGGTTTTGAGTGGCTGCACTTGCGGCAGACGCGATGGTAGGCGCCTTTCAGTGGGGTGCGAGAGAGGTGCGGTGAGTGCGGTGTTGTGGCGCGGGGGCAGATGCGAGTCTTGAAGGAATACCCGCTGAAGCGGACTGAAGCGGGGACGGTGATGGTTGCGCGCGCTCACCCGCGGACCGGGCGAGTTTCGAAGTCTGTCGACTGGCGGTCCTCTGGCTCCTTCAGGAGCTAGAGTTCCGGACCAACGAGTCCCAGTGTCCCGGCGCCCGGCGGCGCTGTTCTACTGGAAAACGAAGGGGAGCACAGTGGCGGCCCTCGGCAGGGCTGCATGTGCGGACGAGACTAACGGCCTCCGCTGGGGCTGCGTCGCGCTGGTCGTCAGAGACCGATACAAACAATAGTATAGTTGTAGAAGATAGTTTATTGATGAGTTATTGTTCGTAAAGTCGTTCATCGACAACTAGCTCTCTACTTAAGTACTGCTCGAGATAGCGTAAACCTGCTAAACCGCGTATCTCCCCGCTGAGCCAGATTAGTTACAGGAGCTCTAAAAAAAGACGCATATGCGCCTCTAATAAATCAAATACAGTATATCCCCGATATATATCTCTCGAGAGAGATATATATACAGTATCCCTATCAATGCAGTTGAGGCTCCACTGCCACAGAACACAAATCTCACTCTTCTGACCACCAGGGTCCCAAAGAACCCGACATCGAGATTCATATCTCAAATATTCTGCATCAACACATTCGACAGCGAGTCCCGTATGCATCAGCAGAATGCATCAGCAGCTGGGCGATTCCACTCCCAAGGTGCAAAAAGCAAGCACACACCAAAGTTCCATACACCGGGCATGCACTCTCCAAATTGATCCCGCTCACCCCATAGCGCGCCACTTCGCTTTTCACTGCTCCGCGTCTGGTCCCATCCGTTGTTGTTGGATGAGAACCGATTTGAGCGCCTTCCTCGTGGAGCGCACCGTGCGAACGCGAACGTGTCGCTTCTTCTTGCTTCTCGCGGCGTGAGTGAATATCATAGTAATGCATGATGAAGCGTACTATATTTGATCATATCGAAAGCAACATCGAGGACCACTTTGACAGAAGAAGGGCTCTTGAAGAAACTGGAAATCCATCCGTATCCTGCCCATGGAGACCGAAGAAATCCCAACCCCGAAAGTGTCATGCCCCAAAACAAATGGAAACAACACCGATTCTGAAGAACAGTAGTTCCGAAAAGAGCCCTGAGATCTCGCCCCTCGAAAACCTTTCAGCGGAAGAAGAAGATTTGCTCAAAGAAGAGCCCAAAAACTATACTGTGGAGAAGATAACTCTTTCAGCAGGGAGAATTAGGCAACTGCGGCAAGCAGACGGTTGAGTAGACAACGATTTCATGGACTTGTTCGCGTTTCGCTTGCGGAATCGAAACGTTGAGCGCGGACGTAAGCATTCGGTTGGTGAAAAGGTGGTTGTGCTGGACAGCTTCTTTGTTTCCGGGTTGAGACATGCACGTGACAACCATAAACGAAATGGAGTCTTTGATGATCTACATCGTTGGTTCCAGAAGACGTCTTGGACGTTTGAGGAAGCAGAGAATATTCTTTGTTCTTATGTATCAGGGCGCCATTGGTTCCTGCTTGCCGTTAATGTTCAAGACGATATGGTTACAATGTACGATTCGTTTTCCAGAAACACGGAGACTGCTTCGGAGGCTGCCGAGTTATTGAAACAGTTCTTGAACTTTGTCGCACAAAAACGAAGCGGAAAGGAAAAGGATTGGGTTACTCTCGAGAAGGAGGCATATCCGAAACAGACGGATGGTGGGTCATGCGGTATATTCGTCGCTTTTGTAATGGAATACTTAGAGCGTGGAGCCGCGCCCTTATTCGAACAACGGAATATCCCTCTGTTACGAAGAAAGGCAAAGCTCTCCATTAGAGGACGTCCTGTTGCTCCAATAGAGCACTTTTATACTCCCAGAAAAGCAAAGGTGAAAACGGAAAAAAACGCCTTGTTGCGAGAACCAGATGATACTCCGGGCAGGACAGGTTGTGAAAGGAAACGAAATGAGGAAACGAAAGAAGCGCAAGTTACAAATTCGTCTCTCGAAGCCAGCTCTGTTTCTGAAAGGGAGCCAAAGAAGATTAAGAACAAGAGAAATCTTATACACTTCCGCTCGCCTTCAAAGCGTTTGAAGCGCCCACCACGCAGATTTCAGAACTCGTGATCTGATAGCGAAAAGATATCTGTTAGTAAAGCTGAAAATCTCTGTGTCAAATTCAACCGCGTATCTTTTCAAGCCTTTGAACTAGTTCCGGACGAACGCGAATCGGTCCCACATATCCGTAGGCTGTCGATCTCTGTCTTTGTCCCGATCTACAACTCAGAAAATGACCGAAATTTCTCTCTTCGCGAAGAACAGAAGAAATCAGTGGTTCAATGACCTCACTACGAAAGGCTGCGAAGGTATTCTCTGCACAGATTTCCCAACATTTCTCGATGGATTTCGTGTTCGCAACTCGAGCGCTAGTGACCCTGAGCTCCAAAGCGAACGGGGACACGGCTTGAGAAAGAAAGATCGGGAGAAAAATGTGTTAAGGACAACGTTGGAGACAAGCTTGGGTGACGAATCGCGTAGTCAGTGGATCACAAGACGCAGTCATTTCTCTCCTAACACATTACTGTATAAGGATATGAAAGACATACCATTCTAGTTCGAAGAACAGTTTTCGCAACAGTTTCAACTACCCTTTGCCCAACTCCTTCTTCCTTCGATTTCAGGGTTCTCTTCTTCCTACTTTATCGATATGAATCCATTTGTGGCCTACAGATTCTTTTTTGTCTTGGGAACGAAAGCATTTGTAAGGAATAAATGCTTAGTGAGGTGGGGTGGGATTCTTAGTATGCGTCTGTCGCTATTGCACGAAAAGACGCGTTAGTGATATCTTACTCCCGAAACGGAGATCGACAATATGGCCTTTCTCTCGAGACGTACTTCACAGAAGGGTCCAACACACACCGTTTGCATTGTGGCGATATTGTTTTTGTTGCCGGCGAACATCCTTTTACCAATCAATTGGCTATGAAGCATCGGATGCCCACTGCGAGAATGATAACGTGGACTATGTCAATCTTAGCGCAATCAAGCAGTTTCCAAGCCACACCACCGTCTCCTCCTGTTTCATTAGTGCCCATATACGAATTTGTAACACCCGAAAACGACGCGAAGCTTATATATGATGCACAAAAGGCTACCATCGTGGAACAACTCGACGAATTTCAGAACAAGAATGCTCTTTTAATGGAAACCTTGCGCGTTACTCCACGAACGTATAAACCTTGGGCGACTATGCAACGAGTGCAAGAAGATAGTTGTATTGTGCATTTCAACACGCAGGAGTTTCGACAGGAATCAAGCCCTCTTCAGAGTATTGAGGAAGAGCATCCATCGGACGAAGACGAAGATCTATCCCGGGAAGAAGTAGAAAACCTCCAACATTGGGATAACATTGAAGAAATATTGAAGCGTTAGGAACGAATCCTGTGTGCTTGTAACTTCTGACTTCCACAAGCAAGTCCTCAAAAAGATAAAACAGCGAACTGAAAAGTGGTATTGATCACATTCGAGAACGGCGCTTCGCTACAACTCTCCCACGGACACTACGTGGTCGCTGACTGCACAAGGCAAGCGACGCGTAGCGTAGAGTGTACGAAAAGGGGAACATGCTGCATTTGACAAAAGCGTCAGCTTAAAAACCTCATAGTAATGTAGATGAACCTGCCACAGGTTGGCAACAAGCGCCCACTGATTGAACCATTGGCAATATGTTGCTCCAGCCTGCCATGGACACGCGTCAGTCACTAACGCACCACTTCTTGTTTTTCCGCTGCAAGACACCGAGAACGATGCGAACTTTTTTCATACCGCGGAGGAAACCGTCGAGTCACAACAGCTCGAAAGCAATGAAGCGCCGCAGATGTATGGAGCGCTGCAGACGTTCTCTGCCACAAAAGCTTTCCGATCTCTTTCAGAGTATTCACTTTCAACAACTCAATGCTAGTGCTGCTACAAAACGGCAATTCAATCGATAACGACGCACGCGCTTCTGAGAACAAGTTGCGAGTGAGACGCGACATATGGATGGTGAAGTTACGCACGGTATTGAGGCGTGGTGGATCGGTAGCAGTGTGTTGGACGCAATAAGAGCTGTTCTCTACATTGTATGATTCTGCCAGGGTTAACGTTAGTGTTTGTTCAGTCTTTAGTAGGTGTCGCCCTTTGAGATGTAATAAAACTTACTTTGGACACATGATAGAACCTTTGCATGATATACCGAAGGTACAAGAATGAAAAATGATTGGGAACGAGAGCTTGACGATTGATGTAGCGAGTTGTAGCCAGCCGAAACACTTGGCTTCACAAATAAGAAGAGACTGAAGCATGAGATCTCGAGAACGAGATTTTGGAGCGCGTGAGGCAATGCTGTTCGTCCAAAACATTTTCAGCAAAAGCGCCCATCGTTCGAAGAATGGGGTGGGCGCGCCCACCCGACGCCCAGTCTCACCTGGTCCGCCCGGCCTAGCCAACTGGGCCACACCAACTAAACGAAGTTTCTCGACAAACCCAACCATTTTCATGGGTGTATTTAAAGTCCAGGAACACGGGACATATATGTCTCAGCAATTTTATTTTATTGTCTTATGTCTTGTATGGTCTTGGTGTTGGTCGGTCGCCTGGCCATGGGTCGGCATACTGAACTTCTTCACACTTGCTCTTCAGTTGCTCCTCCGCCGTCTCCACTTCCTGTCTAATCGACCGCATCTGTTTCGCCGCCTCGTTGCGTTCGCTCTTCACCGCCTCCGACTCCTCCCGCACCTTCAACAGACTGTGCTGCAGCGCCTCGTTCGCGCGTGTCAGCGAGTGCACGTCCGACACCGCCCGGTCTCTGGACGTCATCAGCTCCGCCGCGCCCTCCTTCGACAGCAGCGTCGAGTTCAGCTTCTTCAGGTGCGTCACCTCGTTCTTCATACCCTCCAGCTCCGACTGCAGCCACCGATTTTCGTCCTCCAGACCGTCTCGTTCCTCAGACAATTGTCGCACCATCGACGGGCTGCTCGCCTCCGCAGAGCGCTTCGCTTCTTCCGCTCAGCTCAGTTGATCTCTCGTGTCGTTCACACTTCTGCGAAGCTCTTCTAGACTTGACTCCGAGGCCGCGATTGTCGCCTTCAACCTTTTCACTTCCCCTATCAAGTGCGCCTTGGCGCTCTCTGATTCACCCAAACGCTGCAAACCACGCTCCAGCTCACTCTTGCTCTCTGATAAACGTTGTTCCATCACAGCAAGCTACTTCCTTACTTCATCCGTTCCAGCTTGAAGTGTCTTCATCTCCTCACTCATTGCTTTTCCGTCACTGCGCAGCTTCTTCTCCACCGATTCCAGCTGAACCACCCTTTGACCGACGCGCCTCAAGTCCGACTCCATTACGCTCACGTGCTTCTCAGCTGATATACGTGCCGAGCTCTCTGCGGAAAGCTTCTGAATCTCGCCTGCGATGGCATCCAGCATCTGGTCGGCGGGATTTGTTTCACCTACCAGTTTGTTTGGCCCGTTTGACTCAAAGTACGTCGTTAAGGTCGCAGCATTCTCACCGATGTCTCCAAAATAGACCTGCTTACCGCCCCGCTTCAGAAGCAAAAGCTGGTCAAAAATACTGAACACCCCTCTGCTCGGTTGATGTACGGTGCAGACCACGCAAGTCCCTGTGTCCGCTATTTTGCGAAGCGCATTTGCCACAACTAAAGCGCTGTACGCTGATATACCACTAGTGGGTATATCCAGAAGAAGTACTAGTAGATCGGCAAAGAATTACAGAGCCATTGTCAACAGTTTTAGTTCTGCACTTGCAAGGGATTTTACGAGAATATCAGAGTACGACGAAAGTCCCGTTAACTCAATAGTCTCCATTGCGCGAATGCACTTTTCTTTATCTGATATAGAAGACGGAAACCGTAACCTGGCGCTGAGTATAACTGCCTCACGCACCGTCGTTTCTTCCATATGAATATCGTTCTGTTCGCTCTATCCAGTAGAGTGTGAAATCAATTCCTTCGAAGCGGGTTCTCCTTTCAGAAGAATGTTTCCATCCATCACCGTTCTGCTTTTCACAGTCTCTTTCATTGCACAGACGTGTAAAAAGGCCGATCTTCCCGCCCCGCTTTCTGCCATGAGCAGTACTACCTTTCCACTCAACTAGTGGCCATTGATACCTGCTAAAAGCTCCTTCCTTCGGTCATTCCTTGTATACTTCACTGCAGAAAACGTGAAGCGATTGCTACCCTTGGGTTCTTGGCGCAAATCGACGACTGTGGAGTTGATGATTGTGCTCCCTAATGATTCGTCTTCGGAACGCTGCGAACGCAACTTAAAAACACGGTCCGATGGCTGGGCTACAGCCGTCGCCACAGCACTCACGGAAAAGAAGAGTACGAAGAAAGCAATTAGCACAATAAAGTACTACAAACGAAAAATGTTGTCGATAGTGACGCCCAAGTTGTTTTCTAGGTAGTCTTCTCCATTTGTCAAAAGGCAAACAAGGAACTCAAGTCCCTACAAGCAATGTAAAAGACCTAAATATCGCCCAAAAATGGACGTGAATTGGTCCAAAGAGATCCTGATTTAAGTGTCCCTGAAGTAGTCTAAATGTGTACTAATTTGTCCCGAAAGAATGGCACATAATGTGTGCCGAAACATGGCCAACTAAGTTCGTACATAAGATGGCCAAAATATTTGCAAAAGTAGCTGGTCCAACTAGGGTTGTTATATGGCCCAATTAGTTCCAAATCTGTCCGAGAGGAGGTTCGAAAGTGCGACTTTCGCAGCACCAAATCTGTCAAAAATCAGTTCACAATCGTTACTTTTTGGATGCTCCAAGGCCTCCTGAAATGGTTCGTGATGTGTACGCTATATGACTTTCAGAGTCATACAATAAGAGGTCCTAGAAAGGACAAAACATAGCCCATTGAGGAATGATATGGTAAGACATAATCTGTCCCTTCTTGGGACGGAAAACTGTCAAACTAGGACATTATCAAGAGTACCTAACCTCCTCTCTTTATGTCTCTGTTGATGTCAAGTAATGTACCATATTGGACCTCAGATTTGTCCGAAGAGGTACACCATCTACGCCAAATTTTGTCAAAATGTCTACGAAGAACAGAGTAGGTATCAGAAAACTTTGTCGTATGTGGAAGATGCAATGCATCTTGAGATCCGACACCAGACCTAGAACACCTGTTTACCCTAGGACCTTGTGTTGGTCCAAAATCAATACTTATAGATGGCAGGAAAGCTGCGCAAGAGAACTTAGAATGAAGTCATCGTGTCGGCCAGGGCAACTACGGCTACCTTTGTCGACATTACTGATGATATAAAAGTTAGTCATAACGCAAGTATGAGAAAGAAATGAGTGAGATAGTTACCTCCAGATTTGTTGGGGTCATCATCGTGAATATCTTGTGCGCGAACTACTTACGTTGCGTTGATGGTCTACTGACGATGATGCGTGCGGGAGCCAACCGCACGAGAACGTCCGGATGAAGCATGGCGAGGCATATGAGATGGTCTTTGTTGGTTGTTCTGGTTGCTGGATGTGACATTCGGACGGGATCGAGCGTTCTTTGAGTTCTTGCGCCGACGCTTCTGACGGTTGGATTCATCCTGGTCGCGATTGATGGGCTCAACTTCAGTCCGTTTGCGGCTCAAGTGGGGACCATTTCCCTGAGTACGATTCCCGCCACGTCGAGAACCTGCAGTTCGCACAACCGCAGGGGTAATTTCTTCACAGTCTTGGCACGACTGAGACGCATTTTCATTAAGGTCATCGCTTTGGAATACATCATCTTGAGATCCATAAGCCATCTCTGAATGACTCGAATGCGCATCACCGTTTGAGTGAACAATCTCTTCACCATGTCCTTCAGCTGACGCTTGGATATGACCGCTCATAGCTCGGCCATCACCATTAGTAGGAACTGCTTCATCACCGGCCACGGAATCAGGCATTTCCCGAAAGTTGCCACCAGACACCGGCCCAGGGACACCATTCTGGCCGTCTCTGCCTCCTGCCAATCCCCGCTCGATAGCAACATTAACGGGAGCGTTAGTCCTCTTCGTCGCTTCCTTCACTGCCTTCTTGTCTCTCTGCATTGCCTCCTTCACAAAATCGGTAACTATCCAATAGTTTTGGGCAGCTCCAAGAACTGGAAAGGCCTTCACAACCTTTTGCTTTAGCTGCAAAAGCTGAGAGGCGTACTCAATTTTCACAGAACGGAAATTACGGGCGCCACGAGTCAGACCCATCTTATGGTAAAGAAACTGACGTGTCATATCTTTGACGGCATTTGCCATCTCGAGGTAGATTGGGAACTGATCATGGTCCACATTGTTGTCCGAGTCTTCGTTATCCCCTGTCCTCGCGTAGTCTATCCAGTCTGGAAATCGCTCACGGAACAGACGATTAAAAACTAGCCTTGCAGAGATTACGGCTCCTGTGGGTCTGCCGTTCCTGTCAGCCTCTTTCATTTTCCGACGATTCATAGCTGTTGGAATGGGGATGCATTGAGGAGGAACTTGATTGGGAGGAGAAGAACTATGGGGCATGGTCGCTTCTTGAGCAGCAGTTACGGAACGGTCGACAGAGACGCTGGGGATTTGGCGGGAAGTCATGTCATACTTCGGATAACAGGATAGGGATGATTTCAGTATCCATAACAAAGTTAGTTTGGAAAGGTTAGGCGATGTGTTGCAGCAAAGCAGACAGGACAACATACTGGATGTATGAGGAAGGTATAGACTGCAAAGATGTGAGTCTCTGCACCGCTTGACCGGGTTCAGTAGGAGGGCGTCGCTAGAATGGCTGAACCAAAAGAGGAAATGGATGAGAGCGGAAGGAATGGTTCCAGGTATAGCCATTGTCGTCGGAGGAAGCGGAACGAAGCGCTTATGTATCGAACTGCACGGGAGGCGATGGGCGGGAAGCCGTGGATCACTCTTCTGGCGCCGTTTCTGTCTCATCGAGGTGAGGTGAAGCGAAAACTATCACGTGATGAAGCGGGAGTAGTTGCCGTTGATCTGTTTCAAAATATTCCGGAATGGATCTACAGAAAATAATGACCAATTTCCAATATCTGCGAAAAGTTTCTCACACTCGGATTACATGAGGAGGCATCGCCGCAGTATTTGCATCTCAAAGGAAGGGCAAGAGCTTCTACTCCGGCCAAAAACATTAAAAGCGAGGGACATTTGTCGTTTTGAATGGAAGGAGAAGAAAATTATCGACGGGTAAGAAAGAGAAGATGGAAGATTACCCAGCCCATGGAAAGAGCAGATAATGGGGAAAGTGATGAGCAAAGCAATGTAGAAGACATACCCCAGATTCCAAATCTCTCAAACCAAAGAAGAAGATTCCGATGGCAGACCACACCTCATGTAACACGAAACCCATCAGGTTCTTTGCCGGCCATAAATTGCTCTGAAACACACTTGCCTGCTTCAGATTCAGTCCAATACGGAGAAGTAGCACGACAGCATCCAACTTTTGCATCGAACCAAAATAATGCGGAGTCTACAGAAGAACTAGAAGTCGTTCCAATAGAGGGTAATAACGTTTTAGCAGAGATTGAAGAAAGTGAGAACACGAATTATGCAGATGAGGCAATTATTAGAGAGGGCAACGATCAACATAGCTTCGGTTCTAGTACACCTGTGCATGAATGTTCTAGTTCGGAGCCTTCCTCTTCTTCCAATCATTCGTGCCTGAGCTCCTCAGTACCTTCCGGGAACATTGAAATCGATGAAGACCCTAGAATGAATGAGTTTAAGCGGTTAAGCCGTTTCCTGTATATGGCAGAAGTATCCGACATTTCTCAAAACGCTATCGAGCGACTTCTGTCCGTTGAACCTCTCAACTCCATTTTCTCTTATCGTTCTCTTATTTCTTTCGCCATAAAGAGAAACATTCTCTTTAAGAGTTCGGTCCGTATGTGCCGACAAGGCCATGCAGCGTGTTCCGGCGCGTTGAAAGGAAGCAGAAAGTGTCCAACCTGTCAGGCCCCTATGATGGGCCAAGGAAGCGCAACTTTTTGGTTTCTGAAACCATCAGTAGCGTTCAAAGCATTTCTAAGATGTCCTGATACTTTTAGAGAAGTTCAAGAGGGTTATAAGCGAGCAATGAATGCGGTTTTCTCTCAAAGAGATGTAGATGAAGTTTCAGACAGGTTTGAATCGACGGACGACTACTATAATGGAAGGATGTTCTCAAGGCTTCTTCAAGAACGTGCAAAACATGTTGATACCACCGAGAACACGTTGATTTTCTTCCTCACGATATCAACTGATGGTTTTGAATGCTTTCGAAACAAGCGCGGTGAGCCTGTCTCATCGTGGCCTGTGACATGCACCGTGCTCAACCTCAATCCGAACGAGAGAGCCAAAGCCTCTAACTCGTTGATACTCGCAGTTATACCGGGATCGCATGATACCTTATACTTTGACTCCTTTCTGCATGAAATTGTTGAAGATCTTCGTGAGCTAGAACAGAGTATTCCAATTGTGTGTTATGACAAGCAGATACGTTTGATGAAGGCATATGTTGTGTACTTCACTGCAGACTGGCCTGCGGCCTCCAAGGTACTAGGATATGTTGGTCATACAGGTTTGATGTTCTGCCGTTTTTGCAAGAAAAAGAAGACCTTTGTGAGGGAATGCCGAAGCGCGTGCGTCGTTCCTGACGTTTCATCTAGACTTCTCAAAGACGTTATTTCGAGAGAAAGATTATGCCGTCGAGGGGATATAATCAGAACTGAGTGTCCTACGATTCGAGATAGTGCCGAGGTCCTCTCTGTATGGAAACGTCTGGCAAAGAACAGTTGCAGCAAACAAGAAAGAGATGATTTGAAGCGGAAGACCGGTATTAAACGTTCATCTCTTTTGAGAAGACTAACTTTTGACTACGTTTTCTCGTTCCCTTACGATGTCATGCATTTGGTGTTGCTCGGTTGGTCAAAACATGTACTTAAACTCGCAATCGGGTCTCACTCCCAGCACAAAAGTTACCGTGTTTGCCGAAGTATTGCATTGAGGCTGAGACCCTGAAATCCATCAATAAGTCAATGGAAGAAGCTGCAAGAGGAATACCAAGCAGTTGGGGGAGATCACCTATGTCGTTGGAGCATGTCACGAAGTACAAAGCAGAAGACTTCAAAAGACAGGCACAGTTATATCTGTTACCTTTCATGCATCACTATAAGGTGAAGAAGAAAATTCTACGAATTTGGAGACTCACGGGTAGAATGGTGAATATATGCTTCAGTTACAACTGCAGTAATCAACAGAGAAAAGACCTCTTGTGCGTGGTTGAAGAATTGCCAGATTCATCGACTTGTTTGCAAGCAAACCATCTGAGTACTACTGCTTCACGCCTTCAACCCATGCCATTTTGCATCTTCCCGAACTTTTAGAGGAATGCGGTCCCTTGCCTGTTTCATCTCAATTTCTCGTGGAGCGCCTTCTCGGAGAAGTAGGCAGTCGTATCCGATCTAAGTCAAACGTTGAAGCGTATATATTTCACAAGAACCATAAGCTTTTGGCGATAAAGCTTATGTGTGGAGGGCTTGCATTAAACACATGCCGTCAATGCGAGGAAGAAAACCCGGACCTGAATGATCTGAGCAAACACAGTGATTCTAGCTCAATGGGAAATGAACGTGGGCATCGGAAAGGTCAAGATGTGCTTGTTACATTGCATGGCGTTGGGCGTCAAATTGATGCGTCCAAAGAGCGAGTAAGAGCGGCAATATGTCGCTTTGCGTCAGACGAGTTTGTTACAAATGATTTTGATATTAAGAGTGCCAAGGAGTATTCCAGCGTCACCTTGCAATTCGGACATGGAACAACATTTTCAGTAGAGACAGTTGACCAATACAAACGAAGATTGCAATTAAGATATGATGCGAGACAAAAATATTGCGTCGCCGCTGAATTTCAAGATGATAATGATCAGTTCACAGAGGGAATAGCATCCTGAAGGTGTTAACAAGTTCATTTAGATGATCATAATTGTCTTGTAAGCCATCAAACCATATCTAGGAACGCAGCAGTGGGTTTTAAAGAACCAAGTTTCAACGGCTTCTGATTGCAGCTCCGATCAATTCTCAAATTGATTTGTGACTCAAGTGCCGTGCGTGTCCAACGTTCCCAACATGCCGAATACCCAGATATAACCGGAATCGAATTATCAAGGAAGTGGGTTTCGAACCACTTCAAAAGTAATTTTTCCGAGAGATAGATTTTGTGTTATTCGTTGTCGCAACAACCGCTGTGACATGAGATCCACAACATTCTCATGTTATTAAAGACGATTTCATAAGAAGAAAAACGAATTGATAGAGATAGGTTCCAGCGAAAAGCTCCAATTCGCTACTCGAAGTTTCTTCCGCTGTGTGCGCTCTGCAAGTTTCCTTTGACATCAAAGCGCCTTTCTTAGATTCTTGTTGTCGCCTAAAGCACGATGAAGAACCTAGGGTTGTATGAAAGGCCGTTTTTAGAGCTGAATCAAGGTTCATAACCGCAGAAAGAGAGTCTTGTAATGCGATTTGGGTGAGTAGTCCGTCATGAGAGAAATGAGCAAGCGAGACAAAGCGAGGCTGCCTGTGTCCAACGAAGGTATCTTCTCTTGCCTCTCAGAAATATTGTTTGATAACACTTCTGATTCTGATTCAGAACTTGACCGTTTCTGAAATTCGGAAACGGTCAAGTTAAAAAATTGTGATTGGTGGCAGAGTGTGAAAAGGTTACGCGATTCCGAGAATCTCATTGGTGGGATCCGGTTACGCGAACGATGATGACCATGAATTTTACCCAAGTTTGCTGTGGATGCCGTAGTGCTTCATCATCCGTACCGCGAAACCTTCTTCCCTACTTGCGCTCGTTCTTAAGCGAGTGCATATCTGCCACTTTAGCAAAAACGCCATGCCACCAATATTCACTTGCGTTGAGAATGATCGTAAGAAGTGCCGCGTAGATGGCGCTATTATCGGCTCGAATCCCAACCACTTTTGCCTCATCTGTGAAAAACCTATTCACGTTATTTGCGGCACTCCTCCAACTCTCTCTGTAAAAGAGAGGTACGCAGCCGATAGGTCGTTAGAGAGCTGTGTCGTTTGCTCCGTATGCAAGAATTCAGCAGAAGGAAGTGATTGTAATCAAATTTTAAAGGACGTTGCAGAAACGGAAAGAAATAATGTGGCAAGCGACAACCACGATCAGTACCCCTTGCACGTCATAAACGATTTGGTGCCGTTGGATGTGAAGAGGTTGGCATACATAAACACTTGTGAACCTCCGACAAGAAGACATTTTTCTGGAGATGTACATTACGTTTGCCTTCCTGGAGCCGATATTCTTGCTGAGAGCGCCTTTTGTGCACGTGCTCGTCTGATACTTCCAGGTACTGCCCTCAAAACCTTCTGCAATGACAAACAGTTGCATATAGACAAACGACTTCGGAATCTTGAAAAGGTTCGAAGGTATCGGTACAAGCATAAAGAAAGAGATAATTTGAACGCAAGGAGCCGATATCATAGACGAAAAGAGGTGGCAAGCAGCGGTGTTTCAAGCAGTGCACGATCTCTGCGCAAAAGGCAGGGGCCACTGTTTATCAAACCAGCAGGGGATAAAGAGAAGGCTCGCAGGTATTCTCATGAGAACTGTCAGGGTGTGTACAAAGTTCATACCGTTACAGACGTGTATGAGGTTCGTCGTTGTTTTCACACATTTGATGCTTCAAATGAAGTTCGTCATGAGGAGGGAGTTACGTTCCTCGAGCTGCATTCTAATAAACACGGGGATCGTGAAGTTATTATGGTGAATGAAAGTTGTACAGCTGAGAAAAGGAATGATAAAGATGGTTTGCGCAGCAATCATGCTCAAGTTGAATCGTTGTCCTCATCCGCTTGCGTACTCTGCCTCTCTAGCTCCGTCCTGGTCGCCACTAGCTCGTCACGTTCGGCAGCCAATTCATCGGTCTGCAGTTATCGCGTCCACGCTTGGATGTCAGCTCCTCAGTAAGCTCCTCGAGCTGTTGGAACAAAGATTTCTTCTCCTCTGAAGCGTTTAAACGTCTCCTCACAGTCTGAAAGCTTCTTTGAAACAAAACCTTTTTTTTGGGGTTAAAGTGCATCAGCCACGATTTATACTCACTCTGCGGCTCGAAACATCACTCATTGAGTTGACCTTTTCAACATGACGTAACGCTCGTACTAGCAGCCAGACTCCAGTTTCCACAAGCCTCTGCTTAAAAGCATTCCAGCTCATGCGCTAGACCGTTGTTTTTACGCCCTGAACATACGTACTTCGTATCATTCCGAGTCGATTCCAGATACTCTTTCTGATTCAAGGCTCAAATAAGCTTTTCCCTTCTCAATGATAAACACCCTGCATGAAATCCGGGTTTGTTCCATCTTGGACTGCTGATTAAGACGAACGCCACTCTGCACGCACTTCGCCACTTGGCCAATAGATTTCTGCCAGAGACTTCCAAAGTTCAGTGCCCTTCTCAATTGCAGTTGATATAGTTCGCTTTCCAGACGCTTCGTATTTGACTCGGATTCCTTCCCCTCTGGAACTAAGAGCAGGATATCAGGTCAAGGCAAGTTCCGCACACTGTGCTCGTCCACTCATCGCAGCGGCGCAAGGCATCGTCAGCTTCTTTTCGTTGCTTCTCATCTAAGCCGTCAGTTGTGACTTCTCTCCTTCCAACGTAGAAATTTGGGAGTGGTTGTCGAATCTCAGTGTTCAAAAGCCCGACGTTCTGCCCAACTCTCCACCCCCTCCACGAGAAGTTCC
This sequence comes from Gracilaria domingensis, assembly GCA_022539475.1. Lineage (NCBI taxonomy): Eukaryota > Rhodophyta > Florideophyceae > Gracilariales > Gracilariaceae > Gracilaria > Gracilaria domingensis. The sequence continues at coordinate 20 of VCMS01000182.1, read as the reverse complement.
TCTTCTCACCTCTAAGTCTT
>VCMS01000181.1:114628-162570 GCA_022539475.1 Gracilaria domingensis | reverse complement strand
ATATTGGGACTACTTGTAGTCAGCGGTTTAAAGAAAATAGGTCAGACAAATTTGGCCGTAGTCGACCCTGTAGTATTCAGCGTGGTCAAGAGAAAGATTTAACCAAATGAGAAGATTTGCAATGTTACTAGAAGATAGCTCTGGTCTACATTGTGCACCTACAATAAATGAAAGATCACAGTTTTATTGATTATAAGTAGAATTTGAGAAGTTACACAAGCATTTTTGTCATAGGATAGCATCCTTCACGAAGTGTTTACGTTTTTTTCCCTATGTAGTAGGCTCATTGATGAAAGTTATCGCTGTAAAGGCGATGCATATGGTATATTAGAAATTGAAAAAGCCGTATACATTTACTGCATATAGTAATATGTTAAAAGTTTTTATTTCATATTGCTATATGGTTTGTATTATGTGTCTGGTTCCACTTCAAAAACTCTCTGCTGCAAATACGGGGAACTGAAGAAACACCCCAAATACTGCGTTTGGTCCTCTGTGGGCCATAAAATGAATCTTCTTTACCATGCTGAACAGATCTAAACAAACTTTACATGACATAAATTGCGTAAGTAGTTCCGAAGATATGTCCAGAGCATTTTAAACACTATCGGCCCAGTTTAATCCACGAAAGAAGTACAAAGCTCGCAACTTCTGCATCATGCAGATAATAACGAATCCAATATGTTCTTTGTTAGATAGCTCTCTCTATTCCCTTCCTGAGGTGATGCTACCTTTCAAAGCTTTTTTGCTTCGACTTAAACGTTCCAATGTCGTTCTCCGATGACCTTAATACAATTTTTTCGACTAAAACACCTCTCTTTAAAACCTTCATACTCAAGCTCTCTGAACAATTTGAAACCTCTCTAACGACACCAAATTCGCGTTATGCTCCAGATATTTGGAAGATATGATACCTTGTAATGATGAATGAACTTCGAACAGAAAAAAACTCAGTTAAAAACCTCTTCCAGTCGGTTCATCTACTTCTATCACCGCCAAAGGACTCCTTGCATGTTCAAACTGTGCTCAATTACTTCATCATCTCCAATGGTTGTATTACATTTTGTTGCTCTAGCTTTCTCTTGACCAGCCGAAATGACCCATCACAAACATTCTTGTGTGTTCTGTGTAGAGCAAAAGAATGCAACAGGTACAATGGGTACAAATTCACCCGAATGCCAAGTACCGCTCCCTTTACGAGATAGACTCAGCAATAGAGCCCTCTGTCTGTGCTCGAGTCGAGAGACAAGCCGGTTGTATGACCGGAGACGGTGACGGGCTATACCTACAAAGACGAGATACAAAGAACAGTGTAGAGCCAAGATAAAGGTGGAAGTGGAACAAGAAATAAAAGGAAAAGGGAAACCGTATCAACGATGAAAGCTCACAGTGAGACCCACCGGAGCGGAGCCACGGACAGTACCAACCGGCGGAGACAGGTCTGAGGGCGCAGCGACGCAAAGGCAAGTGGTCGAAATAAACCCTATACAGGGGCGGAAGCGGTACCTAAACCAGGTGGAACAGCAAGAAACAACGACGCACACAGAATAATAAAGACGCACAAAAAGAGACCGACGCAACGGTAAGTATATCAACAGACTCCAGAAATGGCAAGACGAATGCTTCCTAAATGACCCTGAGGGTAGTAGTGCTAAGACCAACCGTGGTTACCCTCCTATAGGAGTAGTGAAGCTACGTAAGTAGCGTGTTACTTGAACCCAATCCTGAACAGGATACGACACGATTGTCGACTCAGCTGTCTATTTACTTAGACGCTCAAGGTTGAGATCACCCGAGCATATATACTACACTACAGTACTACTGTGCACACCTCGATGAGGTTCTACACGTGGACGACCCACTGTCAGGGGGCCGAGCCTCCCAACGGGCGTGGCACAAAAAATCTAACTGCCAAATCCACCACGTGGACTACTACTACAATTGTCAAAATAACCTCCTATGCAGGATGCACCTACAAGGGGTTGTGGGGCAAACTCGAAGAGTGAAACCACCAGCCTGTCCGAAGGTCCGCTCTCGTGAGAGAGGGCAGACCAGTGACAGAGCCCTCTGTACCACCGTAACTCGGTTGTAAGGCCGAAGTGGCAACTGGCTATACTACAGAGGTGATAGGCCACGTGGTGAGGAAACGATGAGAAACTTCTGAGATGGGGTGGTATCGGCAACGATGAAACACGACCAACGACAGGTGTAGTCCCGAGAGGGAAAGCAACAGAAAACAACAACTAAACAACACCCACACGCGACGGGTAGGGCCTCCTCGGCACTGTGCCCGGAGCGGGGCGAGATCCTCCAACGGTAATGCACGGGTTTCCGTAAACACGGCAAAACTCTATACAGAGTCGGATCACTTCGTATCTAGTCCTATACCTCCTCGGTACGACCCTCAGGTCCCGACATCAACGACAGATGTTCCTTAAAGGTACCGAGAGGGTAGGACCACCGTAACCAGACGTGGCTATACTCGCGAGAGTGATAACCACGTAGGCGGCTGGCGCCAGAGCCTCACTCGTGTAGAGTCCACTCAGGAGAGCGCTACTCGACAAAGAGTTCACTTAGAAGTGCTCGGGTTGACTTTACAAAGGTGCTCGCGACGACGAGGTCGAGCTCACCTAAGTAGGTCTAAACTAACTATGTACACGTGGTGCACACCCGCGGGGTCCGTACACGTGGCTAGCCCAGTGTCAGGCACCTCAGGTGCACTACCTATTGTCCCGTAATATGCACACACACGGTGGTGTAGTACACGCGTCCACCTAGCGGTATTGGCCAGCAATGGCAACCCTGATTACAGGTAACTGTGGGAAAGCCATTCCAAAAGTAACCGCCAAAATTGGGTCCAACTCATAACTCTTCGAGTGCATCCTCGTATCACTCCCCTGAGTATATGAGACGCATCATCCTGATAACCACGCAAAATGCGTTGCTCTACATCTCCCCTCCTTAGAGCCGAGAACGACTTCGAGGCTGAAGTTTTGTGCGAAACGCAAGTACGTAAATACGTCACAATCATGAGCGGTACCAACTCCTCGGTTTCTATACCTCGCAAGCGCGATACACACTCAAGCGACAGAGTATTCAAGTATCCGAACTCGATCACAGTACATCATCTGTCATTCCGATGAACCCGAATCAGTTTCCTCATCACCCGACGGGTCAGGCGAGCGCGTCGAACTACCCTCAGCCGGGTTCTGCGACGGCTCCACTGCCTCAGTCTCAACCGATGGTCCCGGTGAACGTTCCGTTATGGATTCAGCGCAAGCGATGCCGCTGATGGCGAACCAAGCTGGTTGGATATCGAAGGAATCTCTCGCAGTACGCGATCCACTCCGTGATGGGTTTGCGTTCAGCCGTGCACCGTGGTTTCATCCGGTAGCTGTTAACGATGACACTCTCCTGGAGTCGTATGCCGAAAACGGCTTCCTACCGGGCGGTCTGCCGTTAGCGGTAGTGCAATCCCCAGAATGGAAAGTTCGTATAGCGATCGACCCGATGCTCCTCCGGTACGATACCCGCGAGGGTGAGAATCTGAACACCGCGCGCGCGGAACACGCGAAGTTGGCGTACAAGAGACTCAGTCGAGTGCACCTCGAGCACCTGGTTCCACCGTCATATGGGTTCGATACTCCGTTCTACCGTACTTTCGGTGAAGTCCGATATGGAGACAACTTGGCGACGTTCGACCATGCGCGGTACGCTGGCGATGGCCCGACCACATCGAGGTTGATGTTGTGCTGGAATCGGCCCATACTCCGAGCGGAGTTCCGTTATCTTCGCAAGAACGCTTCCCAGGGTGGGTTCGTCAACCGCATTCGGTTTGAGCGGAAAGCTCGTTCCCGTCATGGGTATCTGATTCCGTACCCGAATATCGAGACCGAGAGGTACAGACCGCAGGCCTTTGTTGGACGGTTCCCTCCTCTACCAGAATGGTGGCGTGATGTGGAGGTACCCAAAGGGTGTTTTGCAGAACTGCCTCCGTGCTTGAGTTACATCGGCTCCCGATTGATCAGCGATCCGCGTTCAGGATGGTGGGGTCTGGTAGCCGGCGAGTGGGCGGCACGCGTAGCAGCGTTTCTCCTCTGGGAGGCTTACGACAATACCGTGTTTGGTATATTCCGCCGATGCTTCGCAACATTATCCGCTCGCTGGATTTGCACACTCCTTGGGGTCCGAAGAGAACGTGGATGAGATCCATTACATCTTGGATGTTATCGATGGAGTCGATTGGGAAACGGTGCCCCGTTCGCAGCGTGGGAAAGGTCCTCGTCGTCACTACGACCGCTCACCCGGTAGGAGACATCCCACCGCAGGAGATTTCGTGTATTACGACCCATGGGAGGGTACGATGACGACTAGCGCATATGCCGAGTGGGCAGCGAACCAGCCACGGTCGATTCCAGACAGTCACCCCGTTGGGTTCATGTTCAGTGACAACTGGGTCGCCCCAGTAGATCTGGATGATCCGAACATGGATACCCGTGGAGAGGCGGCGGGAGCACTCGTCGAGATGGACCAGGAGTTGGTGAACGACCTACCGGCGGCGAATCAGGTGTTGCACGCCAGCGGCGGGGTACCCCAGGCTCCTGTGGGTTGGAATGTTCCGACTCAAGCGAGTGTTCCGGTGGTGGGTCCGGCCCCTGTAGCGGCTACCGTTCCTTCGGTCCTTCCGGCCCCGACAGCTCCGGTCGCTCCGGGAGATTCTCCGGCGAACATCGCGATGTTGCGCGCCAGTCTCCAGAACGCTGGAATTATCGTGCCCGATCATCTCACCACTATGGCAGGGATACTGGCTTACGCCGTTCCGCACCCTTCGCAGGGTCTCTCCGGTAGCGGCGGTGCCGGTCCCTCATCGGGGGTGTAAGATGACCAGCAGGGCTGGAGGACTTGGTCCTTAGTATAAGATAGAAACAGTAAAACCATCTAGTGGTAACTTTCCCTTCACCCTTTTGCCTGTTCTCCACAAACTTGATCGATCTTCGATTACTTCTTCACTCACACTGTGTTCAAGTGTACTTCACTTCTTTGGTGCTTCTTCTACTCTAACCGTTTTAAATCGGTACAACCGGCATTTCGGTATGCTCTTCTTTCTTTCTTCTCACTTCCTCTAGTTAAGTCTTCACCGCTTCATTGGTCTTCTTCCTTCATTCATCCCCACACAGGAGGGGTCAACTCTCCATTCTGAGTCTTCCGCATCGCGGTATATTTGAAAGCTCCTCACCGGGAACGGTTCTTATCCCACCTGGGCTTGGTCCAGGTTCGACGGCAAGGCTGACCGAGTGCGACGGTGGTATGAAACGATCTTCGACCTCGGTAGGTGCTCGACCGGCTCCATGGTGTCCTCCTCGGCGGAGTAGCCATACCATCGCACTTGGTACAGTACCGTCCCATCGGGGTCTACAACATGACGTACGATACGTTCGATCACGTATTCCTGCGGATACACCTCGGTGTTTGACTGCTCTCCTTCACCCATTGTGGTTTCGTACCTTCGAGGGTGGCGAGGTGGTGGCCGGCTAACCTCTAGAGGGGTTCCTCTTGGACTTAACCAGTCACGACTCACTAGGAGTTCCTCGCTGCGCGACAACTACAACTTACGCCAGGAGCGTCCAATCTTCAACCTGAAAGGTTCTTCTTGAAGTACTCTCTTCTTGAGTCTGACGAGCTTCGGCTCGTTTTGGTTGAGCTTCCAACCGTCCAACGGTAGCTTCGGGATTCTGAGCTCCCTCTTGCTATCTAGAAGGATCTTCCGTGCGACGGAGAACGGGCAGGGTCTCGCTCGTGCGCCATGGAGGCGGATTGACCAATCACGGTGCATATCGCGGCCTTCTGGTTGGCCAGGCGGTGGCACGTGTGAGCCACGAGTTACCCTAACAGGTGTCCGTTCGCCTACGGTTGGCGACCGTACATCGTGCACGTGCACGTGTGGTACTCGCGCACGCGACTTACTGTCAGCAGTTCCCCGCGTCGGCGGTGCTTTCCTACGTCACCACGTCCACAACGTGTTACTCTCCACTTGGGTGTGTCATGAGTCCTCTGCCACGCGGCGTGGGTGCACCATCGACGGTTTCCAAACTCGTACTTCGTACTTCACCTTTCCAAGGTTGTTTTCCCAAATAATACGCGGGTAAGTACGACTTCTCGTTTCCTCATACCACGGCGTGGTTAACACCGGTCGGTAACATTGAGCTGATCTACCGCTTGCGGCTCTGCGTTCTCCGGGAAGCCCGGGTCTACAGATACTGTCTTCTCCGCTCTGCGGGTGGTGACCTCACTCAGTTGTGGTGTTCCCGACGGGGTTACGTTATCCACAGCGGTGTGTACCCCTGGGTGGGTCGTGTCGTTTCCAGCGCATTGCTCAACGAACTCGACGGAGTATCACCACGAGGTACAGCGCCTCGGCGCACCACAACGCTATCGGTAGAGACCGCGAGATTGGTGGCGGTACCTTGCGACACAGTGTGACCGTGCGACGCCGGTGTAACGGGTTCCGTACTTTCCTCCCCCTCCTTAGGCGGTGGCACGGGAGCCACGACGTCCGGTGGGGGGTCAACTCTAGTTGAGTTTTCCTCTTCGTCTCCCGCAACGGGTTGTGCTACCCGCGTGGGTGATTCTGACTTCGGTAGATCCGATAAGCCGCGATCAGGGCGGAGAGTCGCAGGGCGCGAAGATACGACCTGTTCGTCCCCTGTAGCTTCACCCAGTTGGGTGTTAACGTGAACGTAGGGTGGTGGGGCCAGCGCGACACGGTCTAACGATATCCGTTCGTGGAGATTATTGATATCCAATACTACGGTATCGTCCGTGACGGAAATAACCTTGTAGGGTCCTTCCGCGATAGGCGAGAGCTTGTGGCGGCGTTCCTTCTCCGGATTATAGTATTCTTTGCGGAGAAATACCATATCGTCTGGTTTGACCTTTGGTAATGGGGTCTTAACCTTCGCGTCGAAGTTGCGCTTATAAGCGGCCTGCGCCTTATCCATCGCTGTGCGAGCGACCGGTACCATTTTGGTTAACCAATCCTTCCAAGCGTTCCTGTATAACCCAACAGATGGGTACGTAGAAAGCGTTTCTTGAGCCTCGATTGCAACCGGTGGCGGTACTCTTGACAATACCAACTCAAAAGGTGCTAGCTTCGTTACCCGGTGGACTTGGGTGTTGTACGCATACGTAATAGCGTCCGTATACAAATCCCAATCCTTAGGATGATCTGCCACATAAGATCTTAATGCATTCAGCATGGTACGGTTAAATCGTTCTACTTGACCATTTGTTTGGGGTGGTAGGTGGTCGTAAATAGATTCTTGACACTCAAGATCCGACAGACGTCCTGGAAAAACTTCGACGTGAACTGTGAACCGTTATCTGATAATAGATGAACCGGTGGACCGTACACAAAGACCCAGTGGGTGACAAAAGCTTGTGCAACCACGGTGGCCGTAATCCGTTTCAGCGGGACTGTCCGTACCAACTTAGAGAACCGATCGGTGATAACCAGAAGGTATCGATTACCTCTTGCGGTTCTGATCAATTCACCTAAGATATCGATAGCGATAAACTCCAAAGGAGACCGTGCTGGGAACAGCGTTAACTTCTTCGAGTACTTACGAAGTTTCACGTTATTCTTAGCGCACTCGGTGCAAGAGCGTCGTACTGCGTAGCAGTCCAATGCCATTGACGGCCAGTAAAAATCCCTACGCAGGGTCAAGTATAGTTTTCGACCTCCTGGGTGGGCTCCTACTTTCACATAGTGAGTCATGACCAACACACGGTTTTGCAGCGAGTATGGGACCACAATTTGGGTATACGCTTCGACTAACCTAACCAGGTACCCCTGATCGTTAACCTGAAAAGGTATACGATCTCCTCCATTGAGACGAGCGCGAATTCGCGTACAAAACTCATCCGTTTGCTGTTCTCGGATCATCTCCTCGGGAGTGATGGGTACAAAAGATCCAGTCAAGGGATCCAACTTCTCAGAAGTGAGCAGGATGTCGTCACAGATGTCATCCGACAAGGATTCGACCCAACCTGCTTGTTCTTCCACCATAAAGCATGGTATGTCCAGATCGTCAACTGGTGCCGCTTCTGCATCTGTCCCCAAGCGGGAGAGTGCATCTGCCTGCAGATTCAACGTTCCTTTTTTGTACGTAACTGTGAAATCGAACTCCGATAACCTCAAGCGCCAACGCATCAAGCGTCCTGATGGTTCCGAGATTTCCATGAGCCATCGGAGAGATGAGTGGTCCGTATGTACCGTAAAATGGTTGCCCATAAGATATGGCCTCAGTGTAGTTAGAGCCATACAACGGCTAAGCACTCTTTCTCCGAAACTGAGTAGTTACGTTCGTGTACGTTCAAGGATCGCGACCAGTATCCAATTGGATGTCTCACGCCGTCTTCCGTGACCTGAAACAGGGCGCAACCAACCTGGTGTGCACTGGCGTCAGTGTCTACTTCGAATGGAAGTCCTAGCTTAGGCAAAGCCAAGATTGGCGGTGACGTTACTGCGTCAATTAATGCCGAAAAGGCAGACGCTTCCGCGTCGCCTAGGGGTTCCAGTTGAACTGGTTGACCTTTTCTCAAAAGGTGGTTAAGGGGGGTCGCAATATCTGCGAAGTTCGGGACAAAACGCCGATATACATTACAAAGACCCAGAAAACTGCGGAGTTCCGTTTGTGTCGTAGGGTGTTTCGCTTCATTCAGCGACTTCACGCGAACTGCGTCAACTGAGAGCTGTCCAGGTCGAATGATATGCCCTAGGTATTTGACAGAATCTGTGAAGAACTCGCACTTCTTGAGTTTCAGCGTAATGCCCGCGTCCCTGAGGACTCTCATGACGTCCCGGACGTGTGTTAAGTGGTCATCAAGGTTATCGGAGAACACGATGATATCGTCAAGATACACCAAGCAGGTCTTCCACTTGAATCGAGCCAAGAGGATATCGATAGCACGTTGAAACGTAGCCGGCGCGTTGGTTAATCCGAACGGCATTCGTTTAAACCGGTACAAATCTTGGTGGCACACAAAAGCAGTTTTGTCCTTATCCTTTTCACGGATCGGAACTTGCCAGTATCCCCAATTGGCATCCAAGGCGGTGAACACTGTAGCACTCCCAAGCGAGTCAATATATTCGTCCATCCTGGGTATGGGATAAACGTCTTTGACGGTGACCGAATTTAGACGACGGTAATCAATACAGAATCGCCACGATCCGTCCGCTTTTGGAACTAGCACCACGGGTGAGGCCCAAGCGGATTGAGCCGCCTCTATGACGCCAGCGCGTAACATCTTCTCAACCTGAGATTGCTCTTCTTCCCTAGCTTTGGGACCAGCCCGGTATGGGTGTTGGGAAATGGGGCTAGTACCTGGAAGTAGGTCAATACGGTGTTCCGTGATTCCAATTGTCCCGAGGGATCCATCCCACATGGGTGTGAACTCCCTCAACATTTCTCTTAGCTTACCTCTATGAGATTCAGGTACATGATTAAAATTCAACTGTTCCAGTTCCTTGACAGGGTCTGTATCTTCCGTTCCTGGTGGCAACGCTTTACCCTCGGTGGGTGCCAGCGATTCGGTAACTTCGCTCGCCGGGGTAACCGATGCGGTAAAAGCGGTTTCCGCTGATCCCTCCCCCTCCTTAGCATCGGTTATACCGAGAACATCCGCAACGGGTATCTTCGTCGGTACGATAGCAGCAGGGTGTGGGAGAGTGGTACCAAGGATTTGGTTTTTAGCTAACCACTGTCGGGTTGTGCCAAAGTTGGCGACCAAAACTCTGAATGGTTTGTCGGGTTCCACCGAGATTACTCCGTTCGCCAAAGCGAGTTGCTTCTGATCATACAATGATGGCAATGGTTGTACCACACGTAGACCAGACTGCTTGGTAGTTATGGTGACCCAAACTTGGGATTGCGCAGGGATTGCGATGGCATGAGCCACATGGAGCTTAGATGATACCGGGTCGACGGTTGGAACTTCCTGTGCAGCAGGGAGCGGGACGCGCTTGCGTGTAGCTCTCTTTAGCGGTTTCCTTACAATCGGTATTTCGGAACCATCATCCATGGTAACAACTCGAGCTCGAGGTCGAATCGCTTCAACAAAACGATCACAAAAGTCACAACCGAGTATCACCGGTGCGGCAATGCTTTTGCAAACCATGAAATCCACTTTAACCATACAGGTTCCTAATCGTACCATGAGAGGTATGTACCCAAGAGTACGCAACGGGTTATTGTTGGCATCCGCGATATCCAAACCTGGACCATGACGAATTTCATCCCGTAGCGCGGGTGGCACCAACTCAAGGTGAATCAGGTTCGGTGCAGCTCCTGTATCCAACACAGACAACTGTCGAACCATGAACTGGTTAGACAAGCCAAGATCGGCATAAACTTTGTAGTTTCTCTTGGCCATCACAAGAACTCTTTCCGGAATACGGAGATTACGGGACCGTATCCACGGACGACGTAGAACCGAAAGGTGTTCTGAGCTCACGTCAGTTTTAGCCGCTATCCTTGAAAGGATTCTAACAGCTGGGGAGCGAAGCTGTGACGCCTCGGGCGCCTTTAACTTCGGCTCGGAAAGCGCCTCTCCCGTAGGGGAAACTCCCGAAGTCAGTTTTTCTGAACGGGGCTCACCGAATTCGGTGCGTGAACTCCGTTCGGGGGGCTTAACTGAACCCCATGCGTGGGTACTTCGCCTTGAACCTGGTTCGAAGGTGCCTGTGCCGGAACGGAGGGCTGAGCATAGACCGGAACCGGTAATCCCAGTTCAGCTCTGGCCTTATCATATTCCTTTCGTGGAACAGATTCCTTTTCCTCGGGCGTGAGGGCGTCGTAATACGCAATAATTTTCGGCCTGTGCGACGGCGGAAATACGCACTGCGTCGGTACGTGACCTGGAAGGTAGCACTGGTAACATATGACCGAGGCCGGTTTGTCGCGAGGGCGATTGTCCACTCGACGTTGTGGTGCTGTGTCCTTCCACCCTGGACGGTTCAGACGCGACGAATTGTTAGCGTAAGGCAGCGGGGCTGCAGGCACCCGGACACCTTGGGCATACAATGCGGGGTCTTCTTCCGTGCTCGGAATCGAGGTTGACGGCAGGTCCGTAGATCCGTAAGAATCGGGGTTACTTCCGATGAAGTGGACGTTATCAGCATCACCGACAGCGGTTTCACGTCGCAAAACCGACATCGATGGTGACGAACTCTCCGCGAGTAGCGCTTTCGAGCGGCGCTGCCCCGGGTTGCGGGCTCGATACGTCTCTCCTTCCGCCTGGGCGTAATTAACCAACTCTAAGTACGTCATTCGGCGTTTTTCCTCGCGTCGGCGAGCCACCAACGACCGAATGGTGGGGTCCAAACCATCAACAAACATGGTACACCGCTCCTGTGCGGAATACATATTACCACATCGGTGAAACGCTTTGTTCAACCGCGTTGAATAAACCGTTTCAGATTCTCCACTCTTCTGTCTAGTGTCGCGAACAGCAAGAGTAGCGCTGTAAATCGCGTTGGAAGTCGCGTACGACCTGAGAAGGTAGTTCACGGCTTCCGGCCAACACGTGACTCCTCCTTCCGAGGCTCTCGAGGTTCCTCGAACTGAGTTGTACTGATCTTCCGCAGTCCCTGTTAGGAAGTACGGCAGTGCCACATATGCCTGTGCTTCACTCATACCGAGTATATCGGCCTCCTGGACGAACCTGGCAAGGAAATCCAAGACAAGGATAGGATCTGTCCCCGAGAACTTCCTTGTTTCAAGGGTAACATTCAACCTTCGAATGTAGTCCTTCACCTTACCGGTTCCTCGCGAGGAGCGATTCGAAGTAACATCCTCCAACCGATAATAGCGGTACGACAACAGCTTTGTGTAGAGCGGATCCGTCGGCTTTAACTCTTTGAGTCCCAAGTGGCGCCGTCCTTTCACGCGTGATCTCATCACTGCCTGAGTAGACTGCGTCGCTTTCGACCGTGTCGAACGTGACCTATGACGGTTGTCATCACTATCAGATGAATCTGACGAACTGTCTTCAGTCATGCCGCTCGAGTCAGAGCGCGATGAATCCGAATCATAGTGAACTCGTTTTGGGTGTCGACGTTTCTGCTTCACCGAACGATGGTCGTCATCCGCAGATGGATTTCCTTGAGGAACCTGTGCGTCCACAGCTTCATCCATACGGATTGTATCCTCCAGCGTTTCCAAGCGCGAACGAATTCGACCGATATCGGTGCGCATTTCCTCGACAAATGCCCGGTACTCCGTGACGAAGACGTCTGGGGTACCCAGATTTTCCATAATGGAATTCACGTCCCTTCTCAGAAGACGTAAGTCTCCTGAGACATCCCTCACCTGGGCATTATCAACCTGCGTCCTCAACGAGGTAACATCCTGTAGGAGTTCCACGTGAGCAGCGTGATTAATATCCAAGCGGGATTCCAACCTAGCCAACTCGGCTACGGTAGCAGCGTTAGGGTTAACCATGGATGGTGTCTCAACGACGGGTTGAGCAGAACCCACGTTTTCCTTAGGTGCTTCCGTAACTGAGCGCGTTCTCCGGGGGCGGGGTACGACCTCAAGAGGTTGCGCCTCATCTGGGATAGACCGGGACGTCGGTGCAACGGGTGGAACCGCAGCTGACGACCGCGCTGAACCAGCTCGAGAACCTCGAGGCGGTTGCGGCATACTGGAAACCAGTAGGCAATCTGATCCAGATGATCCAGTTAAACTCGTACACGAGTCCCCAAAGAACAAGAAAACTCAATAAACCTTCTCGGTAAACCACCACGTCAGCGGTTCACGTTCAAAAGTTGTCAACCTCCAAAACTCTAAAGAGTCCCCTGATCGTTGTCAGAAAACGGTGATCCGTCAACAATCAAGTCAATTCCACGACAGTGACCTAAAACGGTTCTAGGTCGGGAGACCACTTTGTGGGGCAAACTCGGAAGAGTGAAACCCACCAGACTGTCCGAAGATCCGCTCTCGTGAGAGAGGGCAGACCAGTGACAGAGCCCTCTGTACCACCGTAACTCGGTTGTAAGGCCGAAGTGGCAACTGGCTATACCTACAGAGGTGATAGGCCACGTGGTGAGGAAACGATGAGAAACTTCTGAGATGGGGTGGTATCGGCAACGATGAAACACGACCAACGACAGGTGTAGTCCCGAGAGGGAAAGCAACAGAAAACAACAACTAAACAACACCCACACGCGACGGGTAGGGCCTCCTCGGCACTGTGCCCGGAGCGGGGCGAGATCCTCCAACGGTAATGCACGGGTTTCCGTAAACACGGCAAAACTCTATACAGAGTCGGATCACTTCGTAATCTAGTCCTATACCTCCTCGGTACGACCCTCAGGTCCCGACATCAACGACAGATGTTCCTTAAAGGTACCGAGAGGGTAGGACCACCGTAACCAGACGTGGCTATACTCGCGAGAGTGATAACCCACGTAGGCGGCTGGCGCCAGAGCCTCACTCGTGTAGAGTCCACTCAGAAGAGCGCTACTCGACAAAGAGTTCACTTAGAAGTGCTCGGGTTGACTTTACAAAGGTGCTCGCGACGACGAGGTCGAGCTCACCTAAGTAGGTCTAAACTAACTATGTACACGTGGTGCACACCCGCGGGGGTCCGTACACGTGGCTAGCCCAGTGTCAGGCACCTCAGGTGCACTACCTATTGTCCCGTAATATGCACACACACGGTGGTGTAGTACACGCGTCCACCTAGCGGTATTGGCCAGCAATGGCAACCCTGATTACAGGTAACTGTGGGAAAGCCATTCCAAAAGTAACCGCCAAAATTGGGTCCAACTCATAACTCTTCGAGTGCATCCTCGTATCACTCCCCTGAGTATATGAGACGCATCATCCTGATAACCACGCAAAATGCGTTGCTCTACAGGGGTCAACTTAAACCATCACAAAATATCCAAAAATAAACGGGAGTTTTCATAACCATCTCCACGTCAGCATGGCGGCTTTCCATCTCGATATGAGAATCATCACTCATCTGATAGCGTAAATCCATTGCTACACATCTTCCTCTTCTTAGGTTCGACGCGTGACGTGGCGAGGCGACGAAGTACCGACATTCGGGTGTTTAAAAAGAACAGCCGCGATGGCTTCCACCGGCAGTCCGGTTACTCAAACAACTTCCCAGCCTTCTCCGACCTCGGACACAGTACCGAACTCTCCTCCGATTCCTCGGCGCTAACAGCCAACAGTGTCTGATTCTTCTCCAGCCTCTCCTACAACAGGGATGAATCCGTTCCAAACCAACCCACTCCCGGGGAACTCGTCGTCAGCTCCGCAGGCGGCGTCTGAGGCACCCTCGGGTAGCGCTTGCCAACAGGGACAGCTCTCTGTGGCACCTTCCGGCTACTTCGGCGGGTTTCAATCAGCTCCCCTCTCTCAAGGGCATTCATACGGGGGTCCATACCAACAGTCCATAGCGGGAAATTACCATCCTGGTCTCCTTCATCCTCACCCGCAGGTTCAACCTCTCCCGCAGATGACCGCTCCTCTTAACTTCTATGAGGCGTATCTCCATCCGAGTGTTCCTCTTCTGATCGCTCCTGCGCCTCCTGTGAGATAGCGCCGTCAGGCGAAAGAGTCCTAGAGGCGCGATCCGTGTAAGTTCGTAAGCGGGGCGTGTAGTCCAGTGATCCGGTCGGGTATAAGTGTAACGCGTGGAAACGAACGCCAGCACCGGGCGGTCGTAGGGAGACTGGGCGGTTGGGAGCGTCAGGCGCGGTCGAGAAACGCGCGTTGAGTCCGAACGGCCTGGGAATCTAGTAGTCGTCCGTCACGGTTCTAGTCGCAGGTCTGACTTAGCGAAGAGATAGTTCAGGACGGTGGTGCTTGCCCTTTACTAGTTGGGTGTACGGGAGGAGCGGAGGTGCATAAGTAGCACCTCGACGCTGCAACTCACCGCGTACAGTCCGAATCGGCACCCTGCCCACGTGGCGAAAATATCCAGACGTGGAGCGGGTGCCATCTATCTACAACTATGCTACGTGTAGTTACTATCATACAAGTCCGCACGGCGTGCCATCTCCGCACACGTGGGACACCTTGCGCTTCCTGCCAGTCTCTAGTATACCCCTTCTTACCTGCCATACATATCGGATCCACTATACTACACCTCCGGCAGTTACAACAGGCGTTCGACCCGAATGCCATCGCATGGAATGCTGAACAAGCTGTCCCGTTAACGGTGAACCCTCGTGGGTGGATCAGCCGTGAGTCCCTTCTGAATCGGGATATCCGCCGCGAAGGCTTGATCTTCTCCCAAGCGCCTTGGTATCACCCGACAGTGGTTACCGATGACGCCCTTATCGACTCATACGCCGTGAACGGAATCCTCCCTGGCGGGCTTCCTCGTGATGCCGTGCGCTCTCGCGAATGGCGCACCCGCATAGCGGTGGAACCTCATCTGCTTCGCGGCGACCGCGGAGAGTCCCTTGACCAAGCTCGTGGTGACATGGCCCGTCTGGCCTATTCCAGGGTTGGAAGGTTACGTTATGATCATCCGATTCCGGCTTCTTACGACTTCGACGTGTCTCATTACCGTACATACGGGGAAGTGTCCTATGGCGACGCGTTAGCGGCATTTCCGGAAGCGGAACACAGATATCACTTCAGCGAAGTTGATCCAGACATCCTCCTCTGGAGTCGTCCCTTGCTCAGGGCAGAGTTCCGATACCTCTCACGGAGTCAGCGACACAACAGGGATCTCTATGAGTTCGAGAGAAGAGTCAGCTTCGAGCGAAACGCACGCTCCCGCAGGGGACTCCTTGTTCCGTATCCAAATCTGGAGGTTGACCGCTTGCGCTTCGATGCGCTGCCTTCCCGTTATGTGGCCCTTCCATCGTGGTGAAGTCGCGTAGAGGTACCCGCTGGGTGCTTCGCACAGCTCGCGGCGAGCGTCTATTACCTCGGCTCGCGGTTAATTGACGATCCCCACTCGGGCTATTGGTCTTTGGTGCTCGCCGAGTGGGCTGCCCGCGTAGCGGTTCACCTCCTGTTGGATGCTTATGACCATTACCGCTTGTAGTACCTCCCTCCTAACCTGAGGTGGCTCCTACGAAGGATTGAGATGAATACCCCATTGGGTTCCGAAGCTAACCAAGAAGAAGTTGAGGAACTACTGGATGTTATCGACAGGGTCGATTGGGACCGGGTTCCGGTGACGTGGCAACCTGACCGGCGACAGCGCTTCCGAGACCGATCTCCGGGGCGAATTTCTACTCGTTCCGGGGTTTGGGTGTACTACGACCCGTGGGAGCGCCAGCTCATCTCACAAGAGCAAGCGAACGCGATGGCCGCACTTCCCCGCGCCATGCCGGTAGGTCACCCAATTGGGTTTATGTCCCCTGAGGACTACGCCGTGCCCTCGGATGTCCCCGATCCAATGGTGGGTAATGATGAGATCGCGATCGTTGCCAGAACGGAACAACTCACTGGCATTCCGAACACGGATCGGAACGCAACTGCGGTCCCGACGGAGGGCGCTCCTGCCCCTGAGGGATGGTCCTTGATAGCTCCCACCGCACAACCGGCAAATTGGGCTGGAAGTGTGGCTTCCCTTCGGGCAGATCTTCAGGCTCATGGCGTGCAAATCCCTCCGGGAGTGAACACCATCGCAGGGCTAGCTGCCCTCGCGAGCGAGTACTTCTCGCAGAATCCCAACGCGGGAAGTGGTGCTCCTCCGACCAGCGGCTGAACCTCCTAGCGGTCTTATCCCCCCTCTATAGTAGCTTGAGGTAGTACTGAGTAAAGCCAGCTAGTGGCGCTTTCTTCTTAGCCCTCGTTAGGGATTCTTCTCGGCAACGATCTGCGACGGCGACGGCGAACCGGCTGCACTTCGTCTTCTTCCTCATTGTCTTCTTCGAAGTCTTCCCCTTCACACACTGCATCGCGACCGCCGCCGCCGCCGCGACCACCATGTCCTTCATGGGTTCCCTCTCCAACCTCCTCCTCTTCTACCTCGTCCTAGAACAATGCCATTCCATTATACACCTCTTCGTCGTCGTCTTCCGAGTACTCTGCAGAGTCGCGGCCTTCTTCATCATCTTCATCTCTACAAGTACTCGCGCCACTGCCCTCCTCGTACTCCGTCTGCGAGTACTGAACGTCAGTTTCGAGCGTAAGGAATGGCGTTGATGACCTGTGTGCACAAGAAAGTGCTCACATAAAATAGAATGAAATCGTGATGGAGACACGAGTTCTATATTATTATTGAAGCGCTTAATGATCGGATGAGCTTCCAAAAGTGTTCAAAATGAGCCATTGTGAACGACATCGGATTACGAGGCCCCAGATTGCTCCCGAGTGTTATGCACGGCGTCCATGAACTCTCCCTGACCAGAACGTATTCCCATAAAATAGAATAAAATATGTATAAATGCCGAAGGCTTTTAATGAGCTTCGGATGTGGTTGAATATCAGGAATTGAGGGCTCAGATACATGCGACTTACGACAAGGCTGATAACTCTGACAAAAAAAAAAAAAAAAAAAGAGAGAAACGTAGAAACTAACTAGTAATGAGCAAAGGAGCTGTATTGCGCTTACAAAGCGCTGCACAAGATCGAATTTTGGTCGTGTTAGAAAGTAACCCTGTGCGAGTACTGAACGTCACTTTTGCTCTTAAAGAATGGCGTTGATGAACTGTGTGCGCAGGAAACTGCTCCCATAGAATAAAATACAAGATTGACAGAGCCACGAGTTCTATATCATTAATGAAGCGCTTAAGGATCCGATAAGCTTCCGAAGGGCTTCAAAATAAGCCATGGTCGATCACACCGGATTATGAGTCCCCAGATTGCTCT
This sequence comes from Gracilaria domingensis, assembly GCA_022539475.1. NCBI lineage: Eukaryota > Rhodophyta > Florideophyceae > Gracilariales > Gracilariaceae > Gracilaria > Gracilaria domingensis. The sequence goes on along the minus strand of VCMS01000181.1, from coordinate 144,721 downwards.
CGAGGGTTATACACGGCGTGCATGAACTCTCCCTCCCCATAAACTATTCACAAAAAATAGAATAAAATATGTAACCAGGCACAAGGCTTTTAATCAGCTTACAGAGCGATTCAAAATCTGCCACGGAGTGCTCAGGTAGGCATTATGGTGAAAAGGTTAGGATCCCGTTTCTTGAGATCGATCCGGAGGCTTTTGCACGGCTTGCATAAACTCTTCCGGACAACAAATTGCTGAAATAAAATAGAATGAACTACGTATAACTCAAGGACACTTTCAGAAAACAAAACAAGCACAAGAGGCTGTATTGAGCTTATAAAGCGCTAGGATATCGGTAATTGTGAACAGAATCCGTTTGAGAGGACCCTAACGGTTTGTGGCTTCCTCTGCGGCGTGCAAAAGCTCATTTTGACCCCAAACGGCTCGAACAGTATACTTAAACCTACTTGGAAAGCCACAAAGCGCTCTAATGACCAATGGGGTCGAAAAGGCTCGACAAATGTTCGGAGAGGCACAGATGTAGAGCGCGCTCCCAGGATGACACAGCTGGGCCCAGTGTAAGACCCGCGTTCACCTTTCCCGATGTCTAAGAAAGCAAAGCGGCCAAGGACACGTGTCCAGAGGTATAAGAACAGAAACATATATCTGTAGATGACGTGAGCGCGGTGGCGGTAGCACTCACGAGAGTGGCGGCGACACGTGTTAGCGGTAGAGAGCCACAAGAGTTAACAATTGAGCGAACGGTAGTTACTGGTATGCAGTAGCAATACCTGTCCAACAGTGACAAAACCACAGAAGACGCACACACAAAAAAACACGCGAGAGCGGGTGTAGTGCTTTAGATGCCACAAGGCGGACAACGAACCCGACATACGCTGGCGACTTTTTGCAAGGAGGATATCACATACCAAGAGTGGTAAGTTAGAGCCGAACACTCGGTTGTCTGTTTACTTCTCCAACATTGGATCGAGATCAACCTATGAAGTAGTGCAGTAGGCCAGCCCACTGTAAGTGTGGTGCAGTAGATATTATACACTAAAATATCTAAATACCGCAAAGAATGGGTGCAAAGCTCCCAGACGTGTGTGAAGCACCGTCTATGACGTGCACATCATAACTATTATTTCTAATATATAGTACACCCATGAATGGGTCAACCTCACATGTTATTTATACTGTGTATCACCAACGTCTGGCACCGACGCGTATATTATGAATCGCGATAGTGACTAAGTCCCGCGAAACGCGTTGCACGACATTATGGGTGAAAGAACAGCTCTTGTAAAACTCTACCAACTGGGAGAAGGTCATACTTTCAGACGAGAAAAAGTTTTATTTGGATGTTCCAAATAGTTTTGCATCGTATTGACATGATCGGAGGAAAGAGCCGGAGATATTCTCAAACCGCGTTCAGGGGAGAAAATCTTTAATGATTTGGAGCTGTATATCCTAATATGGTGCTGGATCTATCACTGGTTTTGATTGCGCAGGGAATTAAGTAGATTATATTGAAGTTCTTGACAAGGATTTATTACTATTTGCTGCTTATACTCTGGAAGTAAATTGGAAGTTTATGAACAACGGTGGCACTCCTTATCGTGCTAATGTGATTAAAAAGTGCCTCAAAAATCATTCTGTAAATATTTTGGACTAGCTGGCAAAGAGCCCAGGCCTGAATCCTATTCAAAATGTCTGGACTTGGCTAGCCAGGCATGTTTATGAGAGGGATAGACAGCTTGAAACTTAGAGGATTTGGTGGATAAGGTGGAACAGGTTCGGAACCAGATTCCGCAAATAATGCTGGAGAATCTGTATATATTGATTCCAGATTGTTTAATTACAGTGATGTAGAAGAAGAGTGGAATGACTGGCTTCTACACCCAGTGACTGTAATTAATGTGGGTTCAAAAATAATGTGGTAATAGATTTAATGTGGCTTACATTAAAACAGGTTTTTGGCCTGGTTGAGATTCTAAAATATTTTTAGAATATTGTCAAATATGATATTGCAGTGACTTTGCAAGACATTTTTTAAGCTTCGTCTTATAATTATTTGCTAAAGCAACTCTTTCTGTAGAGATTTTGTTCCGTAAGAGAAACAAATATGTTTCTCTTCGAGCTCAATCTCTCCCTATGTAATGTGTCAATTAAATTTATGCAGCTAGATGCCCACATTATTTTTGCCGGTTCTAATTAATGTGGACCACATTATTTAAGTTTGAACCTTAAACAATGTGGTACCCAATTTTTTGTGGGCCACATTAATACCAGTTTCCTCCTCCTGAAAAAAGCTTGCAAAATTAATGTAGCCCACATTAATTGCAGTCACTGGGTGTAGTGAAGAGTTATTACAGTTTACTTGCTTCTGATGGTATAAAAGTTTGGCGAGGTATAAATGTTTCGTTGAAAACTTTGTTTACTGTTTTTCTTTCAGTAGGCCTAGCGCTAGATAGATTTCTCACTGCATGAGTGATAGTACTGCCAAACTATATGGGCCGATTGTGGGGGAGAGAGAGGCTAGGTTCGTTGTAGGGAGCGGAGTTTGTTTCCGAGGTATGGAAATTTCGCAGACTGTACTACAGTAATTTTCTTCCAGGGTTGTTTGTCGGCACTCGTACGCAGCACAAGCGAACATTTGATTTTCATTAATTTAATTTTTACAGAGTTCTGAAAATATTTCAGAGAAGTTTCGACAGGACAGTTACTGTGTTTTCCCGACGCGCCGGAACCTTCCCCCGTGTGCTCCCGTTGTTCTCGCGCTCTGGCTCGCTCTGGCTCGCTCTGGCTCTCTCGCTTTCGCTGTCTTTCTGGCTTTCGCTGTCTTTCTGGCTTTCGCTGTCTTTCTGGCTCTCGCTGTCTTTCTGGCTCTTGCTGTCTCTCTCTCGTGTGCTCTTTTTCTCTATCCCTCCTGCTCTCATCCCTTTGTTTTCTGACTCTCGCTCTAACTCTGGCTCTGGCTCTAATCTTCTGTGTTCTTTAAGTGTCATTACGTTCTCAGGTCAGCCTGTCTTATGTTTCTTAAGTGGAAAGCATTTGTGTGGGACCGCCTTTTCAAGGATCCGGTCGACCAGATCAAAGGTGTTCAGGAGAGGGAGCGTTTTGTGGAAAGGGTAAAGGTTTTGGAAGGAGAGCTAGAAAGAGCACAGCTACGGCAAGAGCGGATGAAACAGGAGCTTTCGCAAAAGGATCATGACTTAGAAGTAGCTAGAACGGTTTTGTATTTGACAAAGAGGGATTATGCCAAAGTGGAACAGAAGAATGTGAGCTACGAATTGGTCGTCGAAGCAAAGGAGGCAGAGATAAATGCACTGAAGTTGCTACTCCGGAACGTGACGAGAGACGCAGAGGCGAGAAAGGACGTACGTGCTGAGTTGGGAAAACGAACTCAAGACTCTAGGGCAAGAAAGCACAGGGGTAAGAGAATGGAGTACACGAACATTGAAGTAATAGAAGAAATGGACTTGTTTGGGGATGACGAAGGTTCACATGGGGACAGCGAGCAAGTCAAGACGGGGAACGAATCAGCAGTGAGAGCTCTCTCTCCATCTACAAGTCCAAAAGAGGCTCCGAGAGCTGATGTGAATCGTCTTGCAAGACACACGAAGAGGCAAGGGGCAGAGCTTGTGTCATCAGTGAAGAGAAGGAAGCGGTATCAATAGTAAGAAGTATCGGATTTTCGTTTAGTCATGTATAACCTGAAGAACTTCTGCTGCTAGAGATGTGTAAATGAGATGAGCATTTAGCTTGAGTAAGCAACAAAGTTGTTGATCTCTTTATCATGCTGTAATTGACGCGCTCCTAGCTTTGCTCTGTTTCGACTGGTACTTAATCCATGAGCTTCGACCCTAGCCAGTGTTCATCAACAGCCCGCAAAAGGGCAGACCGCTCCTCCGAAGGAATGCACTCGATCGCGTTCTGCCAGCAATCAAGCATAAATACGGTCACGATAGTAGATGGTTCGCGATTAGTATAACCAGGCTGTCGGTTCCCCGAGCAAATTCCAACAAACTGCACGTAGCACATGCCCAACACTCGCACTCTTCAGTGATGTAAACAGCATCACCAACCGCTCCAGTAACCTGCACCAAGCAGGGCTCCGCTCCAAAATAGTTGGAATAATATCTGTAACTGTTCTCGCCTTCTCGTCGTGCGCACTTATGGTGTCGTTGTCGTCGCCGTTGCGGTGGGACGTCGGTGGCGATGTGGGAGGAGCGGGGGCGGGAGTTGAGTTGCTGCGGCGGTGCGGTCGGCGGAGGCGGAGAGCTGGCGGTGGCGCGGGGGTGCGGCGGTGCGGTGTCGGTGGGGCAGCGGGACTAGGTTACCGACGCGATGGTATGATGGTAAGTACTGTACCTGGCGGGCATGATGCCCGATAAACATAAGTCTTCCTCCGCCGACGCCGGCGCCCACCGCCACCGCCACCGACGCACCGAGCTCTGGCCGTCTTCCGCCCCGACTTCCTCCCCACCCTCTCATTTCATCGCTGCCGGCTGCCCTCCTCTCTCCTTCCACACCACCGCTCCCGCCGCCGCCAACGTGAGGGCTTTGGAGCGAGCCTTGGAGTGAGCTTCGACGCTCCCGCCAAACGTCACGTCATCCCAGTTGCCTTCACGCAACTTTGCGATTCTTCGGTTCCTTTCTTCATCTTGTCTATCCGCATTTTCTTCTACCTGCCGCTCCTAAAAGATCTCCAGTGGATAGTTAAAGCAGCAGCGAAATAACAAAGTTAGAGAGACTGACGTTGCTTCCTCTTCGCTCAACAGCATTGCGACTTTATACTTACCTGGAATCTCCTCTTCATAACCGCGAGTTGATTCGCAATCTCAACTTTTTGCGATAGTAGGGTTACTCGTTGCATGTTTGCTTCGACAATCCAGCTCACTTTCTCTCTTCTTCGCTTCGTCGGCTTTCTTTGTTATTTCGTTTTCGAACACTTCTACTAGGCCAACAAGTTCTTTATGGCGAACAAGTCTTCGTTGCAAAACTTCTAGTTTATGAATGGCGTTATCAATGGTTTTTTCAATCTCAGCGTCTTGGCGAACATGATGAGAATTAGTGCGAAGATCAGCAACATGCAGAAGTCTTGAAAGTGATTCTGCAGCCTCCGAGACATCACGTTCTACAATTTCTTGTTGCGAACTCTTGCGGAAGAAGGCAGAGGCCAACGTATGACAGACGACTTTTGCATCGATCAAGCTGGACACAGTTGAGAGTGTGACAATAGTTTGTGGGGAACATCGTTTAGTTCCGAAGACATGAGCTTGATTGACAGAGGAAAAGGTGTTTGAAGGGGTGAGAGCACTGAGTAGGCGACAATGAATAGAGACAGATACGTAGAATGGGGGTGAACAACGCACTGACAAGTTTGAATTTATGATAAGCTTGCAGTCGTCGTGGTCGGCGCACCCTGACCGTATTCGGCGGTAACCTATTTCTAGAAATGTAGTTGTCAACAGTCTAGTAGAGTTACAACCGCAATGCAGGTTTTGTAGTACTCTGTAATAGATGCAGGCAACATTCCGGCATGCAGCAACGGTCGTGAAATTGCCCCTTGCGTTCAATAAACACTCAATAAACACTACAGAACAACGTTTAAAGATGCAAACGAAGGGACCGATTTCAAACGGGCATGAGATGAGTTGAAAATTGATGACTACGAGAAAACGTGATACTTGCGTGAATGGAAACAAAAGATAGAAGTAACACGACAGTTCCTCAGAAAGGCCAGAGGCCAGCACATTCAACAGATGATTTATGTGGGTTGTACGCACCACTCTCTGTCCGCCCGTGCGCATTTTCATCACAGGAATGCTTTGTGTCAAGCCAGTTTGGTTGTTGTCCCGACGCGCTGAGGTTGCGCATGGGTGCGAAACACATGTCGACACGCAAGGGCGCGTCAGGGATGGATGTGTCGCGTTGCGATTTCGACGCTCGCGCTTCACATTGTGGAGTTCGATGGTAACTTCGGTACCAAGGTACCGAAGGTACCTTTGGTACTGTACCTTCGATACCGAAGGTAGCCTACGAAGGTTACCCTTCGTAGGCACCGATCGACGCCTTTCGATTCGCAGTCGAATCTTTGCAGACATGCGGATGGCGCGAAAAGGGAATGAGAATGAGCGAGTTGCAGTTTCGAACGGTGTACACGTGTTCACGCATGCCACGGTGGTAAGGAGCTTTGCTTTTGATCTGCAGAAGTCGTTGCCAAAACAGAAAACGGAAACTGGGAAAGTTGATCATCAAGATCAAATCTGAAGAGAAAATGCGTGTACCAAGGGTAGCCTTTTGCCCTTGTAACAACAAACACCTCTACCTTCGTTCGCTGCGAAGTTGTCGCACCTACCACGTCTTTGGCAAAGGTACAGCTCTGCTTCGAATCCACCCACAACCGCACAGTTTCCCTCCTCAGCATTTCTCATGGCGTCCTCATCCGCAGATTTCGTGCTGGACGAAGGCCTAGACGAGGACAAAGACGTCCTTGTTTTTCAATCCGGTCGACACTATGCCGAACCTGAGTCAGGTACGAAAGACGCCCAACACCAGACGCACGATACTATTCCCGAACCTCAGCAGCAACCATTTTCCTCCACAGACAATGACCCAAACTTTCCCGCCCCAGTCGCCCCAACTTCTGTGATCATTGACGGTCTACCAATCTCATCATCTCGCGCTGATCTTGACGCCTTTCTTGACTCATCACCAACGTACGCCTACGCCGTTTAGAGAAGGATGGTCTTCTGCGAGTACGTGTCCTGTTTCCAGATTCTATCGCCGCTGCCGCAGCTCTCAACAAGGACGGTGCAGACTTTCGAGGTTCCGTTATTGCTGTCAAAGATGCAACTGATGAGCGATGGGAGGCAAGTAATGCGGAACAGAGCCCACGTCACGTTCAACAGCCACCTAAGAAAATATTCCCTGATACAAAAGAGGTGCAATCGGGTTTCTGGAATGCTTTTGCTGCGGCGAAATGTTGCGGAACGACTTGAAAAAGGTACCAGAGATCTTAGTGAAGACCTGGAGCGTCGACTGCATGCAAGCGAAAAGGTGGAACAAACGAAGAATGCTATTGCAAACCTTGATGAGCAATACGGCGTTAGTAAGACGGTCAGCGACGTTGCTCGAAAGGGTAAAGAGGCAGCGGAGGACGTTGATAAGACTTATGGCATTTCGAACGGTGTGAATAAGGTGGCTAGCAATGTCAGTGGTGCAGCGGGAGTTGTTGCAAGAGAGATGGATGAAAGCTTTCGAGTAAGTGATAGAGCTTGAAGTGCTTTTAATGACGCTATCAAGAATGACGCTGTTAGTGATGTAGCCAAGGGTGTGGTTGGTGCTTTGGACGGTGATACGCCCACAGGCAAGAAGAGACCACAACTTACAGCAGAGGAAAGAGAGGAAGTTCCCTCCAACGAGCAGTCGAGCAGTGCTAACTTCAAAGTTGGCGGTTAGCACAGATGTGTGCGAAGTATTTCTTGAGGTTGTATTCTGTCGTTTCTATTCAACGACTCGTCCATACTATTCTTGTAGTCTTCGATTTCTGAACTATTCTAATAAGGCAAACACCAACCTGCGATTGTAGTGTACGACTTCATATGACAGAAAGACACGCGGGGTGTAGAGCCTACGATTATATGCCGTGTGAGGGCATTCATATTGGATTGTCTTGATCGCAGCCATCCTCATTCACCAATATCTACAGCTCTCTTGAGAGCCTTCCTCTTAGATCCACGATCTTCCTCGGTTTGCACAGTGCAAGCGGATGCGGATACTCTTTTTTGGAGTATCGGCCTTCAGCCCTTCAAAAACTCATCGTTCCGCGAAATACGAAGGTGCTGTTGTGTACAGATAGTGGGATGAACCGTTAGAAAGCCGTCTATCATCTAACGCATCATACCAGACTCATGATGTGTCCCACCCTATTGCTTTCGCCGTTGATGAACGACTTTGTCCAGGTTCTTCTAACAACGCAAGTTACAAAGACGCCGTAGTAGTTGTGCCCTCTTCTCCGGAAAGAGAAGTTATTGATCTGATATAAACGTCCAAATCTGATGAACTACAACACGATGACGAACTACCTGCAAAGCTTTCTGCAAGTCGCGAAACCCCGCATGTGTCGAACAACGTAAGCGTTACATCCAACTGTGCTACATCGACACAGGCAGTTACGGAAAATGTGCTTCAACCACAGCTCGAGAGCTCTTCTGCTGCTAATATTGGAATAAACAAAGCATCCCGTAATGAAAATGGATCCGCAGCTATTGAGAATACTAGCAAATGAAATCCACGACAGGAGTGCCAAATACTGTTGATCATTACGTTCTACGATGCCCAAGACGGACCTCGTCTAGGCGGTTATGTTTGCCAGCGCTTCGCGATCGCCGAGGTCTAGCTGTTGATAAGATGATTAGAACATGGCCTGAAAAGGTTCTGGCCTTTCTCGTGAGAGAACGCTTCTTTGAACAGAAACGTTATATAGTACGCCGGAATTAGGCTATTATACCCATAAAGAGAGAGAGAGAGAGAGAGAGAGAAATCCACGAAGATGGAAGATGTATTGCCATCAGGGAAGGAGCCCCAGTCGGAGCCGCCCAAAAAACCTGAACTGCGCAGATCAAGCCGTGCTAGAAATCAACAGGACAGCCAAGATGAGGAGCGTCGTTGGACTATAACTGCAACGGGTGCTAAGGACAGTACGCAAATGGATATCGACCTCATACGAACGCTTTTGGATATCTGTAAGGATAAACTTAGAGATGAAAACTCTGAAGCGATTGATGCGAATCAGTTCAGAAAGGGAGATCAAACATGTTTGCGCAACATCGTCGCTGATAACGTAAATCAAAGACAACACACATGTGCTTGGGACACTGTCATTGATGAGCGAGATGAAGCAAAAAAAGTTCACGACTTCGTAATCGCTTTTCCCGAGAACAACAGCGGTCCTGCTGATTTAATGGTGAGAACTCTGGACAAACTTTGTGAGATTCAGGTCGCTCAGTATTCATCTTCCCTTGCCTTGCTATGGTCACTGCATTACGTGATAGATTGCAGTTCCACATGCCCGGATCCGTATCAAAAACTTCTCTCGTAATAGAAGCCATGCTTCTGTCTGGAAAGAAAGCCGGAAAGGCGAAAGCACGTCGATTCAAAGAAGCATCCCGGTTGCTATCACAAATGGCCATGAACTTCGACATCGGCAGAGAGTCAGCCTTCCTTAAGCTTCGTTTAATGTGGGTGCGGGCAAACTTGAATGAATGCTGTGGAAAGATGCAGATGGCGTTCGACAGTGCTACTGAGGCCTTCAATCTCCTTTACACCCTTGAAAACGAGAAATAGTCATTCCATCCCTGCAGCTGCGGGACCGGAATTGTCGGGTTGCTCTTACAACTCTCTTCGAAACATAATCAAGGAAAGATTGTCAAGTCTGAAGCGGGCTGGTGATCTTGAAAAGGCTGAAGTTGAACTCTCCAAAGTTGCTCAAGGTGATAAACAGGCTGCTATACGCACCGTTTCGCTTCTAGCACCTTATGTCAATGCGTCCACTACAGCGCTAGAATACGAAGAGTGGGATGAAAACGATCTGGCCACTGAGTTCTCTACTGCTATGGAACACAAGAAGTGGGAGGAGCGTCTGGATGCTGAAATCGAACTAGAACCCAGGCTGAAAGTATTTGGTGAGGCGTGCGCCAAAGCTAGTGATATGGTCAGCGAGCTTCTTTGTTTCTCAGTTCGCTTGCGAATGGCTGTTCATTTCTACGCCGCCCAATTGCGAGACGAGCTTCATCAGAATGACAAACCGATAAACAAGGAAACAACTCCGTTGCATCAGGATCTGGTCATGCAGAGGCGTGCAAGGTTGATGTTGTAGAAGTGCCCGAGACTTCAATCTGTGTGCTCACAGGACATGAAGCAATAGTTAATTGTGTTGCATGGAATGGCGATGGCATCAAGGTAGCGTTCTGGTTCAGATGATCAGACCGTTCGGATATGGGAAATCGGTGATCGAGAAGGAAGGGAAGCAATGGTTCTAACGGGGCATGAAGGGGACGTGTCTTGCGTTGCTTGGAGTAAGGATGGTAATCGAGTGGCTTCTGGTTCTTTCGATCGAACGATGCGAATATGGGACGTGGCTGGCGATCATGGAGAGCTTTTGTTAACACTCACCGGACACAATAGTAATGTGAGGCAGGTGACCTGGAGTCCAGATGGCATGCGTGTTGTTTCTGGTTCAGATGATAGGACCATTCGAGTATGGAAAGTTAATGGCACGAGAACAACTTGACGCATATTTTAACCGGTCACACGAGTGGTATCCGATTCTTGAGATTCAGCGCTGATGGGAACCGATGGCCTCTACTTCTTGGATCAACTGTGAAGTTCTGGAACGTACATCCGCAATGTACAAGTACAGTACTTGGCAAAAAACTTCCATGGATGAAGACGGAGGCTCTTCCCTGATGTTTAGTGGTGACGGAAAGTTCTTAGCATCCTTATCCGGTAGTGGAAGCGCTCGGATCTGGCAAGTGAGCTCCGATATAGGAGCGACAAAGAAGAAGACAATTGATCCAAGCGATATTCGTTGTTTAGCTATGAGGTGAGTACCGGCCGGGATTGAGCCGATGGGATGAACCGTTCACGTCTGGGACTTGACGAAGGAAACCCCTCTCTCCACTTTTTCTGGAGTATGTAGCAACGATACCATAACTGCGTTACACTCTATGCGGAGGGCTCATGCGCAGGTGCTGCGTGCTTCAGCAAGGCGATTCGCCTGTGGGACATGAGGGCACACAGCAAGGTGTTGCACGTACTCTCATGGTCCGGGCTATCAAATTGAAGCCCTTGGGATGAGTTCAGATCTGCAGTGGATTGTTGCGTGTACTAGCCCTTGTTTAAATGAGCCGGTAACAGTCTGGTATGCAAGAAACAAGGGACAACGGTTGAAGTGGGTGCGAATCGTGCAACTGTCGTTTGAAGATGAAAAAGTTCAGGTGGTGATTGGTTCTGAAACGAGGACCTTGCCGTTGCCGGGCACAACGCTCATCTCATACAGACGAAGACATGAGTCTGTTGAAATTACGCAGAGAGGGAGCCCGGTGTTTTTGCGGTGACTTATGCGGATATGGTGGTCATCGTTTTCAGGGAACGCTCTGCATCTTCATCCAATTCTACGTCACGATCTGGAATCGAGGCCTTAGAAGAAGGTGACACCAGGCTCTCCGAAAGTCTCGTGCTACTGATGAAAGTATTGAGGATGACATTGGCAAGAGTTTAGAATTTGCTGTGAGTGTGAACGACGTGATATCTATTCAGACACCGTGGGTAGTTGATCACGATCGAGCGGTGCTGCGTAGCAATAACAGCTTCGTTACGCTTGGTCAATTTGAAGTAGCAAAATGTCATACTTCACTTTGGAGGAAGGTTTGACTGCGAGATGGACGAATTGTGATTTGTAAGCTAAACCTTCCAAACCATGGATGTGGCAATTCGGGATTTGAGAAGACCGATGTTAAAAAGGTATCGCAAAACGGGGTAGAATATCGAGCGGTCAAGCTGTTCGTGGAATGGATGATCTGGTTGCAGCACTTGTTTTGTCAATTGCTCAGCAACTAGAAGGGGCATGACTACTGAGAATGCATAACGCAGAAAGCATGAGCACCATTTTATATTGCCCACCAGATACGCACCAACGCCAAGGATAGCTGGAAGAATGACTGCCTATTTGACTCTCTAGCTAGTATTCATATTTGATTCCTGATTATTCTGTCGTTATGGCGTGTACACACGCTCTACCACACGAAGTCTCGGGTTTGAACCTCTTTCGATGTTCTGCGCGGTGACCAGCTGTGCTAAACAAGATGCCGAATATGGAAGCATCGAATAAGGAACACACTGTTGTCTGCTGTGCAGACTGTATCTAGAATCTAGATACAGTCTGCCAAAAAAGGACGAAGTATTGGAATTTCCAGGGACGCAGAAGATTTATTGAAGCGACACGTGCGGCGTCGTGGCGCACGAGTACTGTTGCACAATTTGCTCGAGTTGACGGCTGAGCGGTCTGAGAACATGACTCGGATTATACAGCGGGAAGACGCGGATTCGGCCCACTTTCTGATCGTGGTGCACGTTGTTTGTGACGGCGGCCAGTAGCGGACGATCGGTGTAGTCGGCGTGAAAGCGAAGGCGAGAACACAGCGAGCTGATGTGGGAGATGTTACAAGAGCACTTGTGCACGACATGGACGACGAAGCGGCGAAAGAAAGAGTCGACCGCAAGCGCCGGCACGCCCCTGCGAACAAACGGCAGATTGGCGTCATACGCTTGGCGAAAAAAGAAGGCGCGCGGCACTGGGTGAGCGCACGGCGTCGCGCGCGCCGGCGCGCAGAGCGAGCAAAGCAGCAAGAACAGCGGCACCACGACACGAACGCCCATGCTGCACAGAGAACGAAGCCGGCGACATCGACACCGCGACGCAACAGCGCGCCCAAGGAGCGCGGCCGGCCCGCCGACGCCGCGCGCGCGCATAAGAGCGGCCGCCGGACGGCGCGCCTCGCGCGCCGACCCGCCCGCGCAAGCCCGCGAGAGCCCGCCGCGCCGGCGCGACACGCAGCCGCGCCGCCACGTCAGCGCCGCTCGCGCGTCGCGGCGCGCGCGGCGCACGCGCGCAGGCAGCTGCGTTCGCTGCGCGGCGAAGGAGCACTCGGCGAGAACAAAACGCGCGCGCTTTAATTTTTCAAACGGGAGAGACCGGGAAATCGCAAAATTTTCGGACTACTGACAGACGTAAACTTTTGCACCAATCACTGATTGTGAAATATATGAAAATAATTAAAATTATTAAACCACTTGTACTTGTAGTGCATTACAGTGTAACGGTGTGTGTGAATAAGATGTACATGTTCATCGGGGGGTGGGGCGGGGGAATGCGCGGGCGCTATGGCGCGTGCAACACGTCGGAGAGCAAGTCGCACGGGCGCCTGCGCGGCGGCGCGGGCGCGCGCAGCCGCAGGCGCAGCGGGAGCGCGCGGCGGCTCTTGGAGCGGGAGCAGCGGCGGGATGTGCGTGATGCTTGCGGCGCGCGAGTTGCGCGGCGGCGGGGGGGGCGGCGAGCGCGGCGCGGCGTCGAGGATTTGGAAGCTTTGTTGACGCAGGTCGAGCGTCTCTTGCTCGTGGTCGTCGTACAGGATCACCCAAAGGTGGTTGGGCAGCGTGCGCGTGATCGTACCCGTGTAGTAGCGCCGGTCGCGCGGCCAGAAGATGCTCACGCGCGCGCGGCGCGCGGCGTGCGACGCGCGGCGCGACGGCGGCATCGCGGGAAGCGGGCGGCGGGCGGCGGAGCGCGGCGCGACGGGCAACAAGGGGGGCGCACGTCGCGCGACGCAATTGGAACGAGTGCACCTCGGCTCTCTTTCTTACCGCCGGGGGGGGTTGGGGAGCGGGTGGACAAGTACGGCGTGGCGCGCGCGTCACTGAGCGCCGTGCGCGCTGCGCGCGGCGGCGCGCGTGCGGTGCTTCCTTGTGCGGAGGTGCACCTGCATCATCAGCGCTTACTTCGTTGTTCCCAGACACACAGAACTGGCTCCAAAAAAGCCAAATTGGCACGTGTCGTCGAGAGGTGGTCGACACGATAGCGCACCATATCTTGGCATGGTAGCATACCATGTCTGATGTACGCCCCGTAGAAGTGCACCTTTCCGCATCTTGTACATGCAACTTTGTACGTGCCGATGAGACTTTTCTTTAGCAAAAGTCATGTAATGGATTACCCACAATTGGAGAACGTAAGATATGTCAAAACAATTCCAAATGGCGTAAAATAGGATTACAATAATACGAGCACAAAAGCTAGATACGCATTCACTTCTTTACGATATACCTCTTTACCCTACATCTTCGCCAATGAATCCATTATTTCTTCGTACTATCGGAGAGCTCATGATTAGTCTCAACAGCTTCAAGCATGCACGAACCTGATCCGACACCACCATTATCATCAAGAAAGATATCGTTTTCTTCTTGATTACTTGACTCAATGAAAGACGCTGCTTTATACAAGGCAAGAACCTCACGCGCCCAAAACGATGCATGAGATTTATTGATTCCACTCCCTTTCAGACCAGCAAGCATCTGCAATGACTTAGATACCTGCAGTCTCACATTTTGCGTTCATATGAGACATAGAAGTGTTAGTATAATTATTGAAGTACAATCCCCTGTAGATTAACCTACCTTAATGGATACAAATGCTAACGAAAACAAACTTATTTGAGCAGATTCCGTAGATTGATAGAGGTCATCCAAATTGGGAAGGTCGTGGAACAAAACATGTCCTGTGAGGTTTGCTTTTGAGGACTGAGCTGTTGCTACTGCTTCAAAACGCGCAGCAAAACAGGCAGCTTTCCAGGCTTCCTTGAAAGAATTGTCAACACGATGTGTACCTTCGTTGAAAAGATCTCGGGCATAGAGGCTTTCCTCGCTTCAATAGAAGATGCGAAGCGTGGATTCAATGGACATTCATAAGACGTAGCGCCACAAAAGGCAGAAAACTTTAGTACCACGTCAGTATCATCACGTAGAATGTTAGAAGTTTTCGCTTTACAGCGCAACTTACCATATTCTTTCGAATGTTTTCGTGAGCCCGACTTTGTCCCCTGCCTGCGAACGCACCTACCAAAACAGAAACATTTTCTTTCTTCTTCTTCACCTCAACAGTTCTTTGTAGAAATTCAGTTACGTTCGCCTCACCGACAATTGCTGCCGCCCCATCGAACAGTACAGAACCATGTGCTTCCTCGCTTCCAGAAAGAGAGAAACTCTCGTATATTGCGAACATCTCTGAGCCCTTGCTTGGGTCGAGGAATTTCAGACAGCAATGGTATCGAACGTATTTCCATATAAAAGAAGAAGTAAGAATGACATGCGATAGTTGGTGGTCGTTACTGCAATTCAATAATGAACAACGTACATATAAAGCCTCGGCATCCTTTCACATAACGAGAATATTTGAAAACGTTAGATAAGTTCGCATCGCGAATCTAACACGAAAGTTATTAAACGTACCATTTGAAGTTTTTCTGCTCCTGTGTTGTTTCCTGTTGGAGAGCTTAAAGGTTTTTTTTTTAACTTATTCAAAATGGCTTGAAACCCTTTGTTGACGTTTCGGTTTTTTTCTTCTTTAAACTGTTGCAACTCAACTCGAAGCTGTGATATTTCGTTGATATACCGGTTTGAACTCTGCCTGGATAAGTTGCAGAAGTTGTCCAAAGTTTCGTAAATCTTTGAAAGGTGCTCCCGGTTTGTCTTTGAAAGGCTCTCAATTGCATCTACAATAGCGGATCGCCTTACCACTGTGGGTGGTTGCCTCGAAACATTTCCACTCTGCGGTTGTCGGGGTTCTTCTGAAAGAGTCCTGCACCCACTTACATGTTCTTGAGCTGCGTCAGGAGGACACTGCCTAACATTGCTTCGCTCCCCGTCAACTCCGGTTACGTTTTGAATCTGTTCAATACCCAGACGAGAACCATGTTGACGAGCGTGTCGAAAGGAGGAAAGTACTGGGAGATCGTCTTCATGAATAGTACGAGACAGTGTTGCTCGAATTCCTTGATCATCTCTAGCCCTGTTCGTTGAGGCTGTGGGTGTCGTATTCTGAGAGTTCTGCGGTCCTCTCAAAGAAGCACCACGGACTGTAAGATTATTGGGTTCGCTCCTGTTTCGTTGAGACTGACTCGGTGATTGCTGAAATCCTGTTCTCCGAGCTTGTGAGGCTCTTTGAGTAACGGTCTCAACGCGCTTGCGAGTCATTACGGTTTAAGAAATAATCGGGGTCAAACGCACTGGTAATGCTCTTCTTCAGTTTGGTGTGAGAGAAGTCTGAACGACTTTGTCAAACAGCGCCGGTTTCTCTTCTCATGAGAATGCGAAACAAAATGTTCTTCTCACCGAACTTTCGTTTCATATGGATCATGAGTTTAGCAGACTTTGCGCTTCACGACACAACAGCTCCTGCGCTGTTGAGAACAAATGGTATGCGATTCTATTGGAGAAGATCCAAAAGTTAGACATATTGCAAAGTACTGTTAGTTTGGGATTCAATTCCGTCTCTGGGTTTTGTCCGGCCGGTAAACGTACCCCACGCATTCCAGGATGTTGAAGTGCGGTATATGCAGTCGATCGTTCGCAAACAAATTAAACCTTCACCGCCATTTCAAGAAATGTCATCCGAAGCGCCATAAGGCACGTTCAACCCTTAGTGTGACTCAGGGAGACGTTGCTCATGACGTCTTAAGTCAAACAGAGCCGGAAAATGGAAGAAGCTATGCTTGGGGTGGTGATTCGGACGAAGAATATTTCTCTCCCTTAGCGTCTTCTCCTGCAGTACAAGACGGTGGTGCAAATACTGAAAGATTTGTTGATCAGTACGAAAGTTCTGTTGCGGTTGGTGAAGATGTCTCGAATGATGTGTTCCAATTCTACGACAGTTTTGAAGATCGATCAGAACCACTATACAATCGAAAGCCAGATGAACAATTGCTGCTTACCTCCTTAAATGAATCGTGCAAAGATTTGCTCAACCACTGCACGAACAATCAAATGTCGTCTGGAGAAATAGCTTCCGAGTGGGATCTTGTAAGCAGCCTCGAATTACGTGTTCCCCAGCAGTTTCGGTTCGTCACCAACCAGTTCCCGACGGCAGTTCTCTTCTGCAATCTAGTAGAGAAGGCAAGAAAAGCTGCTGTTGTGCGAGAAGGATGGCAGGGCACTAAAATATCTTCTCCACTTGGAGACAATTACACGGGCGTGTTTCGCTCTGCTTTCGATCTAATGATGAATGAGTTGAAAGCTGCTGGAGGTTCAAGCGCATTGCAATCGTTCACATTATCTCATGATCATCTAAGACAAAGAGTTTTCTCCGCACCATGGGATTCCAATGCAATGATGAGATATCACTTGCAACACCGAGATCAACGAAATGCTCGCGTGGTACTCATCGATCTGTACTGTGACGGGACGACTCTGTCAAAGTCCGGATCACAAAGTGCGAATACGATGCGTGTTCGCTTCTCAAACATTCGCGGGCGCTCCACAGAGTGGCACGAGATCGGAATAGCTCCCTGTATAGATACGCATGGAAAGGAATGTTCGAAAGTAGAGCTAAAGCGAGAACGGCTTCACCTGTTTCAGAGATTTCTGTTCATTGCCCTACGAGATGTGATTAGAGCGTCTTCAGTTGGGGTCCCCTTTGAACGCGGTCTGCTCTTTCCCCGTGTTGGCATGATTGTCGCTGATCAACCACAGGAAAGGGCTTTCTTTGCGCTTAAAAGCGCTGATAGTTTTAAAGACTGCAGCTTATGCGAAATGCCTTCTCGAGTCCCAGAAAAGGTTTCGAATGCGAGTTGGAGCACCTCTGTTGCTGATAAAGGCGCTGAGCAAAGTGGTGAGGTTATGAAAATACAAATGAGCCCTGAAGGTGCACCTGCTCGCAATGTCTCGCAGATAGTAAGAAACCAACTTCTTCTCGGGTTGAAAGCAAGAGAGCCTCGGCAAAATTATAGAACTCAAGACAAGCATTACAAGGATGCTGTGAGATCTGCACGGCAAGAGCTGATTTCAGTGAGTGCACAAGAGTTTCCGCCCGCCCTTGCCGCATTCCATGGCCTCGGCACAGCGCCGTTTGCTTTGTACGAGTCTATTGGCTTCGACACATTACATGTTCTGGACCTTTTCGAGCCCTATCTGATGGCGCCTGCGAGATTCTCGGAAGTAGTCGCGACTGCCCCTTTTCTGCAGCCCAAGTTGCAATAATTGCCAACCAGAGAATTCTAGATGCCCCAAGAGCATCAAGACTTCCTCGCATTGCACCATTTGTTTCAGGTCCAGGGGAAAAACAAGCTGGGATGTCTGGAAGAATAAGAAGAGAGCTCTGCCCATTCATTTGGTACGCCTTTATGGGCATAGCACAGTTTGTAAACCCTGATGAAGACATGCTTGTTCAGACTGCGTTGAAAACGTCAAGTGTTCAAAGAAAATTGATGGGTATGAATCTGGATCCCAGGAAGCGTTTTCGAACGAGAGAGGACATAGAAGAGCTCCAATTTGAATGCTTTGAACTAGGCCAAATGCTTTGCAGACATCTAAAGATGAAGCCTAACACAAAGATACATCGCTTGATGCGACACGTTGGTACCCATATTCTCAATTTTGGATGCATAAGGCGTGGGGCAACGGACACGAACGAAAGTATGCACAAGGCAACGAAAGCGGCCTATAGAGCAACAAATCATAACCGTGTTAGTATTGCACCACAACTGTTGGCAGCAAGAGCGTCTGTTGGTAACGAAGGTTTGTTTCCTACCAGTGAAGCGCTTCCATTATTATTTTTATCTCGAAAAAACCCATTTCGAAAACGAGTGAGGCAGACAAACAGAATAGCAATCAACAAGCCCAGCTTTCTCATGGGCAGAATAACAGATCCACAGTTTTAAATCAGATCGATGCTCTGATACAGTCCGCAAAAACATGCGAAGCTGCGGATGCCGCAGTTAAATCCAAAACTCACAAAGTGACCTTTCATCCGTTGTACAAGCAAAGATCAAAAGTAAGAGTAGAAGTGCGCTACGAATGGATGCATGGACGGGAAGGGTTTTCTTGTTTTGATGAAATTCATGCTGGGGACGGTTCACGGGCTGGAAAGCGACGAGATGCTGTAATGTACAGAATTGAAAACGAAACTCATAGAGGTATCGTTCAGTCCATTTTCGTGGCTGTTGACATGACAGAGAGTCCCGTTTGCATCATTCGAAGACTTTCCAGAACAGAACCCGAGCCAGGAAACGAAAAGATTGTCAGAGACTTCGGTCATTGTGGTATAGCCGATCGGTGCGAGCTGCTAGTGGGGAGCCCTGCGTGGGCTCGACCCGGCGGAGGAGTGAAACACGTGACACCTAATAGGTCGGCAGCACCCACCGTTGCCTATAGTGCACGGTGACCAAGTGGTAAATACGCCTGCACTGGTGTGCGGCAGGCACGTATAACCCTCGAGGTCAGCAAAACTATTAGAGGACTACTAGACTTACCAATTGGTGACTGTAGAACCGAACTGGTGTCAAATTAGCCTAGTTGGTGCTTGACTTTACCATTTGGTGTGGGAGGTTGGCGGCTCGGGGGTTTAGTACACCCGAGCGCCCCTCCGGCTCTCACGGGCCTAGTGCCACGTGGGCCACCGGGAGGTGCATTTGTGGTGCACCACCCCGGCCACATATCTATACTATCTAGTAATTATTAATTCTAAATCATCGAGAATAGACTAATTAGTCCTGTCCAAGCCTGCGCTGGCGCGTCCCACGTGGTACAGTAGACACACGTGCCCGGGAGCCCGTGACGTCACCACTTGGTCTTGTAGAGCCCCCGTTGATCTGGCCGAGCTATACTACAGACCCCCCTCCTACCGACAGGCACGCCCCGTGGCTGCGAAGGTCCCACGGCGTTTGCCGCCTTTTCACCAAACGGTCGTCGGCGCGCATCGCCTGGCGCACGGCGCGTCTCGCGATGACGCGAAGATGGCGCGGTGCACGGCGCGGTTCGCCACATGCACTGCAGCGCCATTACCCACGCCGCCGTACCCCTCTGTGGTAGGTGCGATCGTACCTTACGTCCCTCGTGGTATTGGAACGCGAAACCGCGAACCGCGACCATTCAGGTTGATCTTGTCGCGCGCCTGGTACCACGTGGTTGTCTTCGCCTCTTTGGTCCCTCCCGGAGGAGTCCGTCACTCCATCTTCCCCTGTCCGTCCTCCCCCTGGGCGGGTTAGTCCCGGCTTACCAGTTGGTTTCGAGCCTCCCTTCGGTGGGGTTCGCAGTTGTCAACCGATCGGCACACCGCCCCCTCGTGGTGTCGCTCCTATTCTCTGTTGGCCACTTGGTCTTGTGCCGTACTGAGGTGATACCTTGTTGGTTCCGACACGTACTGTCTCTCCGCTTGAGTGAGGGCGCCACTGGGGTGTCGTTGCCTTGGGCGGCCGCGTCGAGGAGGCTCCTGCCCGTGGCTCTTCAGACTTCGTGACCGTACCGGTGCTGACGCCGCTTCTACCTAGTGGTCTGCCTCATCGGGGTGTTCAGGCTTGCTTCAGGTCCAGCCGAGGGGTTTACCCGACTGCGTGGCGTTCAGCGCCCCTCCACCTGGTTCCTCGCGGTCTCCTTCCGTCCCTTAGGTTCCCTCTGGGGTGGTTGTCCCCTCCCTGGTTCACGGAACCCGTCCAGCCGGCGCACAACCCTGGTCATTTTCACAGTGTGTCAGCTCGCTCGAGCGGCGTGCCCGTTCTCTGTGACCCCTCAGGTTTCATCTAGTCATCCAATTGGTGGTGTTCCCCCTCTCGGTTGGTATCCTCCGTGGCACGCTCTCGCTCCAACTCGCGCCTTTTATACCTCATGGGTGATCAACCCGCTTCCCCAACAGGGTGGTCGATGACGTTCGAGCGCCGTGAAGACGGTGCCGAGGAGGGCATCGCGCGCGCCCTTCCCGTTGTGGTGGACCCCGGGGGTGAGACGGCGCCGTTTCAATCGAATTACCACGTGGTTGACTCTTCGCAGCCCTGTCTGCCGTCCCAGACCGGTACACCTGTGTCCTTTCCATCGGGCGCCGAGGCTCCCGTGGAGGCCAACCACTTGGTATTGGAGGAGCCGCACTTCGACCCTATAAAGGGATATTCGGCTTCTGAAGTATCCCCCTCGGCGGAGGTCAACCGTTCGGTTCGCGAAACTGTTGCCTCCCGGTCGAGGATGTCTGGCAAGACCCCTGGGGTAGCGCGCGGCCGCGGAGGTGGCATCTTCAAGCCTAACACGCGGTCGAGTACGCGTTCTCGTCAAGACCCTTACGGTCGCGGTGGGTATGATCCCTACGCAGCCGCCGCGGGCCCGAGCAACGTTAACCCTCTTGCGGTGGCCGGTACGGTGGAGGCTCAACAGCTGAATCCTCATGACCTTAATAGGACGCACGGGCAGCCGCATGCCCACTATGGTGCACGCTTTGCCGATATCTCCGCCGAATTAGTCGCTCTGGGGAACTGGCCTTTCCACATCAGTTCCTCACTCTGTCCCTTGCGGTTCCGCCACATGGGTCTCACGCAGTATACCGCAATTGCCCGTTGGGATTGTCGCCGGTTGGAGGCGGTGCCTATGGCACCTCCTCCACCACGCAAGGGCGAGAAGCAGAGCCGGTTCGGTCGACAACAGTGTTTCCATGCGCGGCAGCGACACACGAAGTTTCTATACTACATCCCCGTGGCCGTACCGTCGGATCTCCCCTTCATCCGCTGCGATAGGGAGGTCCACTACTTCCGCCGTTTGGTAGATATCCTTCACCGCTTGGACGAACCTGCTACGCACATCGAGGTCGATCTGGAGTACGTCGCGTTTGAGCGCCCTTTAGACACCAATTATTGGACTGACCGTGGGAGGTGGGCGACCGATGCGATGGCTGAGAGCCGTGTTCGTCACCGTAACAACCGTACGCGGACCATGTTCCTGTTCCACAACGTTGAGTATTGGTCGCAGAGCGACCACAACCGCCGGACATGGTATGTCAATCGACCCTCTTGGTGGGACCACTATGAAGTATGTCAGTGGCTGGAAGTGCCGACCCCGCCGGTCCTTGCGTACTTTGGTAGTAGCATCTCCCTCGAGAGGAACAACGCATATGCCGTTTGGTCGGTCGCGCGCAGCGAGTGGGCCGTCATGGTGGCTATCCTCGCCCTTCAGGCTTCCGTGGAAGGTGTGACTTGGGACACGCGCTGCCCTGACAAGTCTGTCGGGATCAGCGGAACTCAACCAGTTGGTCGTATCTTCAATATTCCCAACGATGTGGTCGGCGACATTCGTGCCATGGGGCTCTCCAACATCGTGGAGGGCACCAAATATACTGCGCAGCAGTTGGATGGCTACCTCACTGCGGTAAGTAACCACAATTGGGGGCCTGAACAGGGTTGGGATGTCTACGACCCGGAGGTTCATAGCATCGTGCCTCTCCAACAGCAGCACATGGCTGGCGAAGACCCATTTGGTAATGACGATACCGTGATGGTGGCTGCCGAGAACTATGAGTCCCCCGCATTGCCTCCGTCGGCACCTGTACAGGCTACTCCTCCGACCAGCGTGGCTGCGCCTGTTCCAAGTGGTCCGGCGAACCCTCAGGCGGCTGCTCACCCTCCCGGACGGGCTGCCCAGGGGCCTCTTCGGGTTGGTTTCCAGTCGCTTCCGGTGAATCCGGTGCCCCCTGGTGGTGATAGTGGCGCGATACGGAGCGCTCTGGCTCGTCTCAACCACGCCTCGATGGTGCACTTCAACCGTCCTGGTCCCAATGACATCCTCACCGCTGTGGATACTCTTACCAACTTGCTCCCCGTGGTTGCTCACCACGAGCGGCGCACTTCTGAGCTGCGACAGTTCCGCGACTACTTCCAGCGCAATCTCTACCGTGAGGTGACAGCCTATGTTGGTCAGTTGAGCAACCTTGTGGAAGGCCACGCGCCGTTACATCGACCCCCTGTGGAAAGTTTCAACCCGTACGCTCCTGCGTCACAGCAACCTGCGACCCCAATGGTAGGCTTTGGTGGCCTTGGTACGTATCAACTCCCTGGTGGACCTCCTGGTGGTGATCCTGCGGCACCTTTCCATACTCCGCTTGGTCCTCACAACGTTCCTCTTCCTCCAGCAAGTACTAGGACAGGAACACCAAGTGGTTTCTCAACTGGTTTCCGTTCGGCTCCGCTTCCGCCGACGTCCGGTGCTCCTAGGCCGCCTACTGGTCTGACCCCCGGTGCAGGGCCGTCTAGTGGTCTTGCTCCTCCGACCTCTGGTGGCATCCCTCCGTCTAGCTTACCGCCTTCCTTCCATCCACCCACTGGTCCTGCGAATACCATGCCGGTAGTCAGCAGCGGTACCCCTGCGGGACCTGCTGGTACTTCTGCTCCCTTACCAAGTGGTGGTGCGCCACCGAGCGCGGCTAGCGGCGGGGGCGGAAGCTCCGCCGGACCTATGTCGGTGTCCTCTGATCGTGGAGGTTCCGCTTCATCTCGCGGGACCTCCCGTGGACGTGGTCGCGGTCGTGGAACCAGTCGTGGACGCGGACGTGGCCGTGGGTCCTCCAAGGCCTCCTAAGTCACCTCGTGGTTCCCTCTCGTGGATTCTTCTCGACTAATAAAGTGTCTTGCACTGTGTTCTCTGATCTTCTTTTGTTTTCCTGTGAGGTTAGTTAGTTAGCTTTTCGTGTAGCGTGGCGTTCAACGGCTTCGATAACCCCCCCCCCTTCCTTAGCGACGCGTACCACGCGAAGCAATACCAGTTGGTGGGGGCGTTCGCCCTTGTTTGCGCCAGTATCGGATGATGAAGTTGTTAGGGATATGACCAGGTGGTTCCATAGAGTCGTGCTCGGGCGACCATCCATACCATCTTACCCGGTAGCGCATACCCTTTGTGGTGTGTTCGTGACCTACAATGGTGTCAATAGCGCACTCCTGAGTGTCTACTTGAGGGTGTGACTCTTCCATTTGGTCATGGGGTGCGTGGCTCCCCGTGGGTGGTGTGACCCGTTGGTCTTGCCGAGGCTCGATCTCCTGTGCCGCTTGGGTCGTGGGGTCAGCCGTTACGGCTCTGGTGGAAGGTTGACCGCTCGGCTGACTCATCATAGGAGGGGGTATGGGAGACGTTTGCTCCCTCTCCGCTTCCTGCTGCGTTGGCTCACCTATTGGTTGTGCATTCGCTGTCGTCGGTTGTGCGGCCTTGACAATCCTGTCGATGGAGACCGTGTTCTCCAAACCTTCCATTATGACCGTAGCGGTATGCTCGTCGGAGCGAATCACCTTGTATGGTCCCGTGGACTTGGGTAGTAGTTTAGAATTGATATCCTCCTCAAGGCGGATGTCCTCTTCCATCTCCGCTGGGGTTGGTCGCTTACCTTTTGGTGGCACGTCAAGGAAGACCATGTCTCCTGCTACCACTTTGGTCACTTTGCTCACCGTTCGGTCATAGTCCGCTTTATACCGTTCTTGGGCTGCTGTCATCTTAACTTTGGCAGCAGCCAAAGCGGCGCGTAACTTCTGGAGTATGTCTCTCTTGACCTTCGCCGGTGTGAGTGTCCCGGCCGCTTCCGAGCGGTCAGGTCCGGGCTGGACGATAATACCATGTGGTGTTCGCGAAAGTACCAGGTCGAATGGGGTTGTTTGAGTGACCCTGTGGACCTGGAGGTTGTACGCATTTGTCAATGGTTGGACATACTCCGACCATGTGGTTTGGTGCTCTTCGACATAGTGCCGTAGGCGTGCCACTAGGGTCTTATTGAAGCGTTCCACTTGGCCGTTTGTTTGAGGATGATAGGCCGTGGTAAAGTAGTGCTTGACCCCTAGCATTGTACAAACCGCCTCGAAGAACTTAGAAGCTAGGTTCGAACCGTTATCGGTCAGTAGGTACATGGGAGCACCGTACGGGTAGACCCAATTCTCCAGGAAGGCTGTCGCTAGTGTCGTTGCCGTTTGGTTCTTCAGAGGTATGGCTCTGGTGAGCTTTGTGAACCTGTCGGTTATGACTACTACAAAGCGATAACCCTCTGAGGTCTTGGGCAGGGGCCCCAGTATGTCGATTGCTACGAATTCCAGGGGCCCCGCCGCCGGGAATAGCTTTAGGTACTTCCTGTGCTTCGCCACACCACCTCGGGTCTTGATGCACGAATTGCATTGCGCCACATAGGTATATACATCGTTAGCCATATGCGGCCAGTAGAATTGCCTCCGAAGGGTATAGTACAACCGCGTGGCTCCAGGGTGCCCCGAAAGCCGTGGATTGTGTGACAGATATAACACCCTTTGTCTTAATGACTCAGGTACGACCTTCTGGAGAGCTCCGTCTAAAGGTGAGCGTCTGATGAGGTACCCATTGTGGTCGACGTCGAAATGAGAATCCTTCCTTCCAAGTACGTCAGCGAGCGTTTTGCACAGCCTATCGGTCGATTGTTCGCGTAAGAATTCCTCACGGGTGATTGGAGCGTGTTCCCCTTCCTCCACAGGAAGGAGGGTCTCCACTACCACTTGGTGCGTACTGTCATCATGCCAGTATCCCTTCAGAACTTCATTGACCTCGTGGTTAGCTAGTTCTATAGTAAAGCATGGGATGTCGTCGTCCACTGGGTCAGTGTCCAATCCTTCGGTATTCAACCGGGACAATGCATCCGCCACTCGGTGCTTGACCCAGGGGCGGTACTGCACATCGTACTCAAACTCCGAGAGTCTCAGACGCCATCGGGCCAGACGACCCGATGCGTCCGCCAAGCCTAATATCCACCTCAAGGAGTCGTGATCCGTTCGGAGCGTGAAGCGCACACCATATAGATAAGGACGTAGCATGAGCATGCTCCAAACAACCGCTAGGCATTCCTTCTCCGTTACGGTGTAGTTCTGCTCCGCTTGGTTAAGAGCTCTACTCCAATACCCAATTGGTGCGAGCTTGCCGTCCTCCTGTTCCTGCATTAGGCAGCAACCTATTTGGGCGTCCGACGCATCCGTGTCCAGTGTATACGGGAGTCCCGTTTTGGGCAATGCCAGTACCGGTGGGGAGAGAAGCGCTGCTTTCAATGTATAGAACGCCTCTACCTCGTCCTCTTCCAGGTGGTCAAAGTATGTGGGCTGCCCGTTCTGCAACCTCCGGTTCAGGGGTGCGGCTATCTTTGCAAAACCCTTGATGAACCGCCGGTAGACGTTGCATAGACCTATAAAGGATCGTATGTCCGTCTGCGACGTAGGGAGCTTCGCTTCCTGTACCGCTCGGATATTCCGTTTGGTCACTTCGAGTTTCCCGGGGCTTATTGTATGCCCTAGGTACTCTACCTCTTGGTTGAAGAACATACACTTTCGTAGTTTGAGGGTCACGCCTGCCTCTTGTAGCAACTGCAGTACCACTTGGACGTGTGAGAAGTGCTCCTCTATGGACCTCGAGTAGATGACTACGTCATCTATGTATACCAATGCGGTTGTCCACTTCACTTTAGACAGTATAATGTCTAACGCCCTTTGGAAGGTAGCGGGGGCGTTTCTTAAACCAAACGGCATGCGTAAGAAGCGATACAGGCCTGCGTGGCATGTAAACGCAGTCTTATCACGGTCACCTCTGGTATTTCGATCTGCCAATACCCGCAGTTGGCGTCCAGTGTGGTAAAGATGTTCGCATCTCCTAGGGAGTCGATGCATTCATCCATCCTCGGGATGGGGTACGAGTCCCTTACCGTTACGGCATTAAGTTTTCTGTAGTCAATACAGAACCTCATACGGGTCTCTCCTCGTTTTTGGACTAGCACTACAGGGCTAGCCCATTCCGAGTTTGCCGGTTCTATAACCCCTCGCGGAGCATCCGCTCTACCTCCTCCAGCTCTACCTCACGGGCCTTATGTCCCGCACGGTATGGCTGTTGGTGGATGGGACGGGAGTCCGGTTTGAGGTCAATCCTGTGCTGGGTGGCCTTAATGGCTCCCAGCTTACCCGACCACATGGTACTGAATGGCTCCAGGAGTCCAAGGATCCGAGCTCTGAGCTCTTCCCCTTCAAGTCCTATATTCACCTCCGTCTTCCAATTGGTCACTGGGTCGAGCTCCAGTTTCTGGTCTTCTCGCTCAGCTAGTCGCTGCACCATATGGTCTGTTCGCGACGAATTCAACGAATTGACACTGCCCCCCTTCCTTAGCATCCACGAACTCGTGGGACCATTGTGGTATAATCGTAAAGATCGTACGGGGAGCCGGTAAGGCAAGACCAATTACGGTGTGTTTTGGCAACTTGACCGGGCGGTTGCTGAAGTTACTCAGGTAGACCTGAAACGGTTTTGTCGGTATGTTGTCGACTATACCATTCGCCATTAAGGTCATGTGTCGTTCGGGCCAACCGTGAATGGTTCTGAACGGATAACAGGCCAGGTTGTTGGCATGTGACCTTCACTACCAAGTGGTTCATAGGCGGTATTGTTACCGCTTTGCCCAATCGCACCTTGTTGGAGAGTGTGTTTTCCGGACCGGTTGGTGTCGAGTGCGGTTCTCTTCGGAGAGGCACCCTTGTGGTTACCAATAATGGCGATCCGGGGCCATTATGGGAACAGAACTGTCTTAGAACGTGGAAAAATTGCCCTGACAATGCTGGTCTATAAAGGTTGTGCCGAGGATACAGTCTGTTGCCAGTTGGTTAACGAACTATGAAGCGAACTCGGACCCTCATGGTGTCAATCAATACCATTATGGTAAGCGCTCCCATGACGGTTCGTGGTCTGTTGTTGGCGTCAACCAGTGGTTATNCGCTTATTGGATCCATGAGCTTTCGAAAGGTTTCCAAGTAAGCCATGGCATACCACACTAGATTATGCGTCGCCAGAATGTCCCCGAGAGTTATGGACGGCGTGCATGATCCTCCCTCACCATCCATTATTCACACAAAATAGAATAAAATATATAAACAAGCAGAAGGCTTTTAATCAGCTTACAGAGCGGTTCAAAATATGCCATGGAGTGCTCAGGTAACCATGATGGTGGAAAGAATCGGATACGGTGTCCTGAGATCGATCCGGGGGCTTTTGCACGGCGTGCATAAACTCTCCTGGACAACAAATTGCTGAAATAAAATAGAATAAAATATGTATAAATCCAGGACATTTTAGAAAACAAGTCAAGCACAGGAGGCTGTATTGAGCTCAGAAAGCGCTGGGACATCAGCCATTGTGAACAGAATCCGTTTGAGAGGGCTCTAACTGTTTCTGGGTTTCTGCACGGCGTGCACAGGTTCACTGGGACCCCAAAGGTCCGGAATAGTATACTGTAACATGTATGAAAAGCCACAGAGCGCTCTAATGGCCAACAGGGTCGGAAAGGCTCAAAACATGTTCGGAGGGGCTTGGAGGTCGGTCGTTGTGGAGAGAAACGGTTTACGAGTAGTCAGGCTGTTTTGCGAGCGTTCTACACGGCGTGCACAAGCTGTCTGGGACCCAAACGGCTCGAAACGAATATTATAACGTATTCCTAGAGCCATGAGGTTTCTGCATAAGTAATGGAGCGGGAGAGGCTGCAAGGATGTCGGCAAAAGATCGAAGTTTGGTCGAGTTAGACGGTAACCCTCTGCGAGTACTGGACGTCACTTTCGAGCGTAAAGAATGGCGTTGAGAAACTGTGTGCGCAGGAAACTGCTCACATAAAATAGAATACAATAATGACAGAGCCACGAGTTCTATATTATAAGTGAAGCGCTTATGGATCCGATGAGCTTTCGAAAGGTTTCCAAGTAAGCCATGGCATACCACACTAGATTATGCGTCGCCAGAATGTCCCCGAGAGTTATGGACGGCGTGCATGATCTCTCCCTCACCATCCATTATTCACACAAAATAGAATAAAATATATAAACAAGCAGAAGGCTTTTAATCAGCTTACAGAGCGGTTCAAAATATGCCATGGAGTGCTCAGGTAACCATGATGGTGGAAAGAATCGGATACGGTGTCCTGAGATCGATCCGGGGGCTTTTGCACGGCGTGCATAAACTCTCCTGGACAACAAATTGCTGAAATAAAATAGAATAAAATATGTATAAATCCAGGACAATTTTAGAAAACAAGTCAAGCACAGGAGGCTGTATTGAGCTCAGAAAGCGCTGGGACATCAGCCATTGTGAACAGAATCCGTTTGAGAGGGCTCTAACTGTTTCTGGGTTTCTGCACGGCGTGCACAGGTTCACTGGGACCCCAAAGGTCCGGAATAGTATACTGTAACATGTATGAAAAGCCACAGAGCGCTCTAATGGCCAACAGGGTCGGAAAGGCTCAAAACATGTTCGGAGGGGCTTGGAGGTCGGTCGTTGTGGAGAGAAACGGTTTACGAGTAGTCAGGCTGTTTTGCGAGCGTTCTACACGGCGTGCACAAGCTGTCTGGGACGCCAAACGGCTCGAAACGAATATTATAACGTATTCCTAGAGCCATGAGGTTTCTGCATAAGTAATGGAGCGGGAGAGGCTGCAAGGATGTCGGCAAAAGATCGAAGTTTGGTCGAGTTAGACGGTAACCCTCTGCGAGTACTGGACGTCACTTTCGAGCGTAAAGAATGGCGTTGAGAAACTGTGTGCGCAGGAAACTGCTCACATAAAATAGAATACAATAATGACAGAGCCACGAGTTCTATATTATAAGTGAAGCGCTTATGGATCCGATGAGCTTTCGAAAGGTTTCCAAGTAAGCCATGGCATACCACACTAGATTATGCGTCGCCAGAATGTCCCCGAGAGTTATGGACGGCGTGCATGATCTCTCCCTCACCATCCATTATTCACACAAAATAGAATAAAATATATAAACAAGCAGAAGGCTTTTAATCAGCTTACAGAGCGGTTCAAAATATGCCATGGAGTGCTCAGGTAACCATGATGGTGGAAAGAATCGGATACGGTGTCCTGAGATCGATCCGGGGGCTTTTGCACGGCGTGCATAAACTCTCCTGGACAACAAATTGCTGAAATAAAATAGAATAAAATATGTATAAATCCAGGACACTTTTAGAAAACAAGTCAAGCACAGGAGGCTGTATTGAGCTCAGAAAGCGCTGGGACATCAGCCATTGTGAACAGAATCCGTTTGAGAGGGCTCTAACTGTTTCTGGGTTTCTGCACGGCGTGCACAGGTTCACTGGGACCCCAAAGGTCCGGAATAGTATACTGTAACATGTATGAAAAGCCACAGAGCGCTCTAATGGCCAACAGGGTCGGAAAGGCTCAAAACATGTTCGGAGGGGCTTGGAGGTCGGTCGTTGTGGAGAGAAACGGTTTACGAGTAGTCAGGCTGTTTTGCGAGCGTTCTACACGGCGTGCACAAGCTGTCTGGGACCCAAACGGCTCGAAACGAATATTATAACGTATTCCTAGAGCCATGAGGTTTCTGCATAAGTAATGGAGCGGGAGAGGCTGCAAGGATGTCGGCACAAGATCGAAGTTTGGTCGAGTTAGACGGTAACCCTCTGCGAGTACTGGACGTCACTTTCGAGCGTAAAGAATGGCGTTGAGAAACTGTGTGCGCAGGAAACTGCTCACATAAAATAAAT
>VCMS01000181.1:0-114179 GCA_022539475.1 Gracilaria domingensis | reverse complement strand
GCCCTGAAACCCTTAGCCGAGGTTCTCATTTCCAGTTCCAGTGCTTCTTCTGTCACGTTTATGCCATTGGAAACTGATGTGGTCCGTGAAACCTTGGCCATATTCCAGAAAACCTCTTCTCCAACTTTTACTTAACCCCCCTCACATACCATGCAAATTGAAAGACCTCATCATTCCTATGCTTCATGAATCTGCACCGAGGCGCTCCATTGGCATTATGCCCTATGGACACATTCAGACGCACCTAGTACCAACCAATACCACCATCCCGTTCTCAGACATTTCGCGACTTCCAACGCATCTTTAAAAAGTACCAGACCTCCCTAGTGCACTGTATTGAGAACTGGAATAAGAATGGCCTCCTGAGGACCCTTAAACATTGAACAGTGTGCGTCCCTCTTTCCGAAAAGCACATACCCTACCTCAGCATCTCACCATCACAAATTGGCTCCTTCTCCCTGATGTGTAGCCATTCACGTATCTAAGTACGTCCTCAAAGACCCCTACACACGCTCTAGGCATCTTTCAAAACCCCTAACCTGCGTCAAATCACAAATCTCACATTAAACCCCAATACAAACACCCGAAACCCCTCGGCCTCCTCCGTCATCGACGACCTATTTGCAACATGCAATCGAAAGACAACAAGTACATCTGCCTCGTGGTCTAATGTTAGCCCCCAAATCCCACCCGTTTTGACGCTACAGCCTATTCTTTTTCGCATTTCAGCTACTTCTCGCGTTTTGCAATTACATTTTCCGCTTTTTAATTGTAACCTTTTCAACTTAATCCACCACACTTGGCCCAAGGTCCCCCCACATCCTCCTCACCTTCTCACTGGCGTCTCCCTGCACTCTATTTCAATTACCACTAACAAAATCCTCTACGGTAACGCCCCTCAATCGCATCTCCACTCGAAAAGTTTCCGACCATCTTCATTGCCTTGCTCTGCACATCTAGAGCCCTGAACCCTTAGCCGAGGTTCTCATTTTCCAGTTCCAGTGCTTCTTCTGTCACGTTTATGCCATTGGAAACTGATGTGGTCCGTGAAACCTTGGCCATATTCCAGAAAACCTCTTCTCCAACTTTTACTTAACCCCCCTCACATACCATGCAAATTGAAAGACCTCATCATTCCTATGCTTCATGAATCTGCACCGAGGCGCTCCATTGGCATTATGCCCTATGGACACATTCAGACGCACCTAGTACCAACCAATACCACCATCCCGTTCTCAGACATTTCGCGACTTCCAACGCATCTTTAAAAAGTACCAGACCTCCCTAGTGCACTGTATTGAGAACTGGAATAAGAATGGCCTCCTGAGGACCCTTAAACATTGAACAGTGTGCGTCCCTCTTTCCGAAAAGCACATACCCTACCTCAGCATCTCACCATCACAAATTGGCTCCTTCTCCCTGATGTGTAGCCATTCACGTATCTAAGTACGTCCTCAAAGACCCCTACACACGCTCTAGGCATCTTTCAAAACCCCTAACCTGCGTCAAATCACAAATCTCACATTAAACCCCAATACAAACACCCGAAACCCCTCGGCCTCCTCCGTCATCGACGACCTATTTGCAACATGCAATCGAAAGACAACAAGTACATCTGCCTCGTGGTCTAATGTTAGCCCCCAAATCCCACCCGTTTTGACGCTACAGCCTATTCTTTTTCGCATTTCAGCTACTTCTCGCGTTTTGCAATTACATTTTCCGCTTTTTAATTGTAACCTTTTCAACTTAATCCACCACACTTGGCCCAAGGTCCCCCCACATCCTCCTCACCTTCTCACTGGCGTCTCCCTGCACTCTATTTCAATTACCACTAACAAAATCCTCTACGGTAACGCCCCTCAATCGCATCTCCACTCGAAAAGTTTCCGACCATCTTCATTGCCTTGCTCTGCACATCTAGAGCCCTGAACCCTTAGCCGAGGTTCTCATTTTCCAGTTCCAGTGCTTCTTCTGTCACGTTTATGCCATTGGAAACTGATGTGGTCCGTGAAACCTTGGCCATATTCCAGAAAACCTCTTCTCCAACTTTTACTTAACCCCCCTCACATACCATGCAAATTGAAAGACCTCATCATTCCTATGCTTCATGAATCTGCACCGAGGCGCTCCATTGGCATTATGCCCTATGGACACATTCAGACGCACCTAGTACCAACCAATACCACCATCCCGTTCTCAGACATTTCGCGACTTCCAACGCATCTTTAAAAAGTACCAGACCTCCCTAGTGCATTGTATTGAGAACTGGAATAAGAATGGCCTCCTGAGGACCCTTAAACATTGAACAGTGTGCGTCCCTCTTTCCGAAAAGCACATACCCTACCTCAGCATCTCACCATCACAAATTGGCTCCTTCTCCCTGATGTGTAGCCATTCACGTATCTAAGTACGTCCTCAAAGACCCCTACACACGCTCTAGGCATCTTTCAAAACCCCTAACCTGCGTCAAATCACAAATCTCACATTAAACCCCAATACAAACACCCGAAACCCCTCGGCCTCCTCCGTCATCGACGACCTATTTGCAACATGCAATCGAAAGACAACAAGTACATCTGCCTCGTGGTCTAATGTTAGCCCCCAAATCCCACCCGTTTTGACGCTACAGCCTATTCTTTTTCGCATTTCAGCTACTTCTCGCGTTTTGCAATTACATTTTCCGCTTTTTAATTGTAACCTTTTCAACTTAATCCACCACACTTGGCCCAAGGTCCCCCCACATCCTCCTCACCTTCTCACTGGCGTCTCCCTGCACTCTATTTCAATTACCACTAACAAAATCCTCTACGGTAACGCCCCTCAATCGCATCTCCACTCGAAAAGTTTCCGACCATCTTCATTGCCTTGCTCTGCACATCTAGAGCCCTGAACCCTTAGCCGAGGTTCTCATTTTCCAGTTCCAGTGCTTCTTCTGTCACGTTTATGCCATTGGAAACTGATGTGGTCCGTGAAACCTTGGCCATATTCCAGAAAACCTCTTCTCCAACTTTTACTTAACCCCCCTCACATACCATGCAAATTGAAAGACCTCATCATTCCTATGCTTCATGAATCTGCACCGAGGCGCTCCATTGGCATTATGCCCTATGGACACATTCAGACGCACCTAGTACCAACCAATACCACCATCCCGTTCTCAGACATTTCGCGACTTCCAACGCATCTTTAAAAAGTACCAGACCTCCCTAGTGCACTGTATTGAGAACTGGAATAAGAATGGCCTCCTGAGGACCCTTAAACATTGAACAGTGTGCGTCCCTCTTTCCGAAAAGCACATACCCTACCTCAGCATCTCACCATCACAAATTGGCTCCTTCTCCCTGATGTGTAGCCATTCACGTATCTAAGTACGTCCTCAAAGACCCCTACACACGCTCTAGGCATCTTTCAAAACCCCTAACCTGCGTCAAATCACAAATCTCACATTAAACCCCAATACAAACACCCGAAACCCCTCGGCCTCCTCCGTCATCGACGACCTATTTGCAACATGCAATCGAAAGACAACAAGTACATCTGCCTCGTGGTCTAATGTTAGCCCCCAAATCCCACCCGTTTTGACGCTACAGCCTATTCTTTTTCGCATTTCAGCTACTTCTCGCGTTTTGCAATTACATTTTCCGCTTTTTAATTGTAACCTTTTCAACTTAATCCACCACACTTGGCGATACCATGTACTGAGACCCCAAACGGCTGGACTAGTATACTTTAAGCTGTCTGAAAAGCCACAGGGCGCTCTAATGACCAACGGGGGCGGAAAGGGTCAAAACATGTTCGGAGGGGCTTGGAGGTCGGTCGTTGTGGAGAGAAACGGTTTACGAGTAGTCAGGCTGTTTTGCGAGCGTTGTACACGGCGTGCACAAGCTGTCTGGGACACCAAACGGCTCGAAACGAATATTATAACGTATTCCTAGAGCCATGAGGTTTCTGCATAAGTAATGGAGCGGGAGAGGCTGCAAGGATGTCGGCACAAGACCGACGTTTGGTCGAGTTAGACGGTAACTCCGTGCGAGTACTGGACGTCACTTTCGAGCGTAAAGAATGGCGTTGAAAAACTGTGTGCGCAGGAAACTGCTCACATGAAATAGAGTACAATAATGACAGAGCCACGAGTTATATATTATAAGTGAAGCGCTTATGGATCCGATGAGCTTCCGAAGGGTTTCGAAGTAAGCCGTGGACGACCACACCGGATTATGAATCCCTAGAATGTCCCCGTGAGTTATGGACGGCGTGCATCAACTCTCCCTCACCATGCACGTTTCACACAAAATAGAATAAAATATGTAAACACGCAGAAGGCTTTTACTCAGCTTACAGAGCATTGCAAAATCTGCAATGGGGTGCTCAGGTACCCATGATGGTGGAAAGAATCGGATACGGTGTCCTGAGATGGATCCGGGTTCTTTTCAACGGCGTGCATAAACTCTCCTGGACAACAAATTGGTGAAATAAAATAGAATGAAATATGTATAAATCCAGGACACTTTTAGAAAACAAATCAAGCACAGGAGGCTGTATTGAGCTCAGAAAGCGCTAGGACATCAGCCATTGTGAACAGAATCCGTTTGAGAGTTCTCTAACTGTTTCTGGCTTTCTGTACGGCGTGCACAGGCTCACTGGGACCCCAAACGGCTGGAATAGTATACTTAAACCTGTCTGAAAAGCCACAGGGCGCTCTTATGGCCAACCGGGTCGGAAAGGCTCAAACGATGTTCGGATGGGCTTTGAAGTCGGTCGTTGTGGAGAGAAACGATATACGAGTAGTCAGGCTGTTTTGCGAGCGTTGTACACGGCGTGCACAAGCTGTCTGGGACACCAAACGGCTCGAAACGAATATTATAACGTATTCCTAGAGCCATGAGGTTTCTGCATAAGTAATGGAGCGGGAGAGGCTGCAAGGATGTCGGCACAAGATCGAAGTTTGGTCGAGTTGGACGGTAACCCTGTGCGAGTACTGGACGTCACTTTCGAGCGTAAAGAATGGCGTTGAAAAACTGTGTGCGCAGGAAACTGCTCACATGAAATAGAGTACAATAATGACAGAGCCACGAGTTATATATTATAAGTGAAGCGCTTATGGATCCGATGAGCTTCCGAAGGGTTTCGAAGTAAGCCGTGGACGACCACACCGGATTATGAATCCCTAGAATGTCCCCGTGAGTTATGGACGGCGTGCATCAACTCTCCCTCACCATGCACGTTTCACACAAAATAGAATAAAATATGTAATCACGCAGAAGGCTTTTACTCAGCTTACAGAGCGGTTCAAAATCTGCAATGGGGTGCTCAGGTAACCATGATGGTGGAAAGAATCGGATACGGTGTCCTGAGATGGATCCGGGTTCTTTTCAACGGCGTGCATAAACTCTCCTGGACAACAAATTGGTGAAATAAAATAGAATAAAATATGTATAAATCCAGGACACTTTTAGAAAACAAGTCAAGCACAGGAGGCTGTATTGAGCTCAGAAAGCGCTAGGACATCAGCCATTCTGAACAGAATCCGTTTGAGAGTTCTCTAACTGTTTCTGGCTTTCTGTACGGCGTGCACAGGCTCACTGGGACCCCAAACGGCTGGAATAGTATACTTAAACCTGTCTGAAAAGCCACAGGGCGCTCTTATGGCCAACCGGGTCGGAAAGGCTCAAACGATGTTCGGATGGGCTTGGAAGTCGGTCGTTGTGGAGAGAAACGGTTTACGAGTAGTCAGGCTGTTTTGCGAGCGTTCTACACGGCGTGCACAAGCTGTCTGGGACACCAAACGGCTCGAAACGAATATTATAACGTATTCCTAGAGCCATGAGGTTTCTGCATAAGTAATGGAGCGGGAGAGGCTGCAAGGATGTCGGCACAAGATCGAAGTTTGGTCGAGTTGGACGGTAACCCTGTGCGAGTACTGGACGTCACTTTCGAGCGTAAAGAATGGCGTTGAAAAACTGTGTGCGCAGGAAACTGCTCACATGAAATAGAGTACAATAATGACAGAGCCACGAGTTATATATTATAAGTGAAGCGCTTATGGATCCGATGAGCTTCCGAAGGGTTTCGAAGTAAGCCGTGGACGACCACACCGGATTATGAATCCCTAGAATGTCCCCGTGAGTTATGGACGGCGTGCATCAACTCTCCCTCACCATGCACGTTTCACACAAAATAGAATAAAATATGTAATCACGCAGAAGGCTTTTACTCAGCTTACAGAGCGGTTCAAAATCTGCAATGGGGTGCTCAGGTAACCATGATGGTGGAAAGAATCGGATACGGTGTCCTGAGATGGATCCGGGTTCTTTTCAACGGCGTGCATAAACTCTCCTGGACAACAAATTGGTGAAATAAAATAGAATAAATATGTATAAATCCAGGACACTTTTAGAAAACAAGTCAAGCACAGGAGGCTGTATTGAGCTCAGAAAGCGCTAGGACATCAGCCATTCTGAACAGAATCCGTTTGAGAGTTCTCTAACTGTTTCTGGCTTTCTGTACGGCGTGCACAGGCTCACTGGGACCCCAAACGGCTGGAATAGTATACTTAAACCTGTCTGAAAAGCCACAGGGCGCTCTTATGGCCAACCGGGTCGGAAAGGCTCAAACGATGTTCGGATGGGCTTGGAAGTCGGTCGTTGTGGAGAGAAACGGTTTACGAGTAGTCAGGCTGTTTTGCGAGCGTTCTACACGGCGTGCACAAGCTGTCTGGGACACCAAACGGCTCGAAACGAATATTATAACGTATTCCTAGAGCCATGAGGTTTCTGCATAAGTAATGGAGCGGGAGAGGCTGCAAGGATGTCGGCACAAGATCGAAGTTTGGTCGAGTTAGACGGTAACCCTGTGCGAGTACTGGACGTCACTTTCGAGCGTAAAGAATGGCGTTGAAAACCTGTGTGCGCAGGAAACTGCTCACATGAAATAGAGTACAATAATGACAGAGCCACGAGTTATATATTATAAGTGAAGCGCTTATGGATCCGATGAGCTTCCGAAGGGTTTCGAAGTAAGCCGTGGACGACCACACCGGATTATGAATCCCTAGAATGTCCCCGAGAGTTATGGACGGCGTGCATCAACTCTCCCTCACCATGCACTTTCACACGAAATAGAATAAAATATGTAAACACGCAGAAGGCTTTTACTCAGCTTACAGAGCATTGCAAAATCTGCAATGGGGTGCTCAGGTACCCATGATGGTGGAAAGAATCGGATACGGTGTCCTGAGATGGATCCGGGTTCTTTTCAACGGCGTGCATAAACTCTCCTGGACAACAAATTGGTGAAATAAAATAGAATGAAATATGTATAAATCCAGGACACTTTTAGAAAACAAATCAAGCACAGGAGGCTGTATTGAGCTCAGAAAGCGCTAGGACATCAGCCATTGTGAACAGAATCCGTTTGAGAGTTCTCTAACTGTTTCTGGCTTTCTGTACGGCGTGCACAGGCTCACTGGGACCCCAAACGGCTGGAATAGTATACTTAAACCTGTCTGAAAAGCCACAGGGCGCTCTTATGGCCAACCGGGTCGGAAAAGCTCAAAACATGTTCGGAGGGGCTTGGAGGTCGGTCGTTGTGGAGAGAAACGGTTTACGAGTAGTCAGTCTGTTTTGCGAGCGTTGTACACGGCGTGCACAAGCCGTCTGGGACGCCAAACTGCTCGAAACGAATATTATAACGTATTCCTAGAGCCATGAGGTTTCTGCATAAGTAATGGAGCGGGAGAGGCTGCAAGGATGTCGGCACAAGATCGAAGTTTGGTCGAGTTAGACGGTAACCCTGTGCGAGTACTGGACGTCACTTTCGAGAGTAAAGAATGGCGTTGAGAAACTGTGTGCGCAGGAAACTGCTCACATAAAATAGAATACAATAATGACAGAGCCACGAGTTCTATATTATAAGTGAAGCGCTTATGGATCCGATGAGCTTTCGAAAGGTTTCCAAGTAAGGCGGTGTCTAAACAAGCGTTCACGTGAACGCGTTCACGCGTTAATATAGTAAACGAATAAAGAAAAGGTTTGTATATTTTGAAACACCCCAATTCCAGAAGAATGAATGGGTCCAAAGTGTGGACCAGTTGCTCTCTCCGTATTATGCGCATCAATAACACAGTTTGCAGCCTTCCCGCAGTCACTGTGACACAGTGTATGCCGATAAAAGCCCAAACAAACATCGACGCAGCCCAAAGACATTGCGTGAGTAATGTCTACGATGGCTGCTTCGCCCCCATCACTCTTCAAGCGCTTCAACATATGCCAATACTCCTCTACACTATCAACCATGCACTCCCAAATTTGCCACCGACGCTCCCTTGCAGTCCTTTGTAATTGCTACTGTTTTCGTTTCTACGACTCTGTTCAAAATGACATACGAGACGTTTAGTCCAATTGTCACTATTATTGTCAACAGCGCTCAAAGAAGAGCGGTCATTAACGCCGCAAGTCAACGTGCGAAAGAGGTTATATCAAGAAGACGCAAATCCACTAAGTCGCACCACCCTCCATCTCAAACGAGGGAGAATGTCTCTTTCGAGTCTATCACAGACTTCCTTAGTGATTCCGCATTTCAGCGAGCATATCGCA
Organism: Gracilaria domingensis; assembly: GCA_022539475.1. Classification (NCBI taxonomy): domain Eukaryota; phylum Rhodophyta; class Florideophyceae; order Gracilariales; family Gracilariaceae; genus Gracilaria; species Gracilaria domingensis. Next base: position 105,585 of record VCMS01000181.1, on the reverse strand, counting down.
TGAGTCGGGCTTCGTTCTACAAACTAGTCCGCATTCTCGGCCCTCATCTGAAGAAAAACGTGGAAATGGGAAATCGATCTGGGCGTCCGACACGTTCTGTGTCAATGAGGTTGGGAATTACACTAAACCGTCTGGCTGGAGGTAACGTAGACACTATTCACCAGCTCTTCCGTACACAACGTTCCACAGTTTACAAGGTCTTTCTGGAAACATGTGTTGCTCTGTCGAAGGTTCTGCAGCTTCCTGGAATTCCGTCATCTTTTGAAGACCTTTGCGCACTATCAAAAGGCTTCAAGACATCTCGCCAGAAGCCCAGCCCCTTGACGGGTTGCATTGGCGCTATAGATGGCATCACTATTAAGATCAAAAGACCGAGTCGCAATGCGGCGAAATATTGGTGTCGCAAGGGATACTACGCTATTCCAGTGCAGGCAGTGGTGGACTACGCTGGTCGGTTCCTTTTTGCCTCAGCAAAATGTGTAGGTTCTACTCATGATTCTTTAGCTTACGCGGCATCGAGATTGTCGTGGTTTCTGAACAAACAGGGGTTTCCAGTACAGTTCTGGATTGTTGGCGATGAAGCCTACGTTTGTACGGACAATTTGATCACGCCAATTCCTGCGTCTCAAGCGTGTCACTGGTACGAGAAATCTTTTAACTATTTCTTATCTTCTATGAGGATTCATGTTGAGCAGGCTTTCGGGAGATTGGTGGCGAGATGGAGGATTTTACAGAGTCAATTAAATTATACGGTTGGTATCAATGCGAGCATAATTATCTTATGCATGAAGCTACAAAACTTCTGCATTGACGAAGGCGAACAGAAGACGCGTGGGTTATCTTTTACGGAACAAGAAGATGTCGACCGGGAAATAAAGGCCTGGTACTGCGCCAGCAAAGATGGGCTTGCCGACATGGCAGCTACGTCTCGTGACGGCCAGTTGGATTCATCCGCGTTATCCTCAACGTCAAAGCGCGACCAAATGGTGCAGATCATACGGCAGCGCGAACTGCACCGTCCTCCTCTGAGAGGTGCATCGGAGCCTCTTTGAATGAATCTCCGCTTGCGGAGCATTGTGGAGCAATTGTTTTCTCATTGCTTGATCAACCTCTCCAGAGAACCCATTATAGTCTCCTGTAGTTCTCCAAGACCTCGGATTTCAATAACGTTCTTCATGGTTCGTTCCTGGACAGTTGCAGGTGATACGGCAGAAGCGGCGGCGTCCTCAGCAGCTTCGGCGGCGGCGGCCGTGTCTCGATTGAAGCTTGCAGCAGATGCTGCTGCCTTTTCTGAATCGGATCTAGTGTTTCCTATCTCTCTTGAAGTCTTGGCGGCCTGTTCGCTCGATCGCTGCTTCCTTTCCGTCTCCCTGCTGTTACTACTGCTGCCAAACCGCGCTTAAAGCCTTGCGTGCGCGCTACCGCCGCCGCGCCCACTTTTGCTTCCGTCGCGTGCGTTGCCGCCCTTTGGCTCACTTTGCATGAGAGTGAATAAAGCACCTACCAAAACACATGCACACACACATAAGAGGTTATAACATTAGCCGTGCTGGCTCGCTCTTCTTCTTCATCGACGCACCGCAACTCTTCCCCCTTGCACACGCAGCATTGTGCACGCTGCCAGTGCGTTGTGTCATGGACAGACATCCCGTTTCCTCCGTTATCGTCAAGCTTCTCTTAGCACGCCGCCGGTGCTCGCCACGCCTCCAGAACTCCATCAAACGCAGCCGCGATGCCACCAGAGCCCACAGCTCCATGGCCGGTGAGTGCAATATCGATGGCCATCTTCGTGCCCCCGCTGATCTCCGCTGCGTGCTCGCAAACATGCTCAAAGACCGATAGCTGCACTATTTCTGCGAGATGGTTCTTCTCGTGCAGGTGAGCTTCCCCGCACACCGCCGCGGTGTTTGCCGAGTAGTACGGCGTGGAGGGGTCGGCCTGCAGCACCTGGATGCGCGACGTCTCGTCGCCCTGGTCGATGCCGGACAACAGCTCGGGGGCGACGGAGAGCGAGAGCTCGTCGGCGCCGCCTTCGTCTGCCCAGTCCTCCTCCTCGCGCGGCGGGCGAGCGGGCGCGGGCGCGGGCGCGGGCGCGGGCGCGGGCGCGGTGGAAGGGGGTGCGGCGGCCTTCTCGCCGGAGGGGTCGTCCGTGAGGTGGTGGGCCGGATCGGAGGGGGGGGGGACGACGCGTCGGCGCCGTGGTTGGGCTCGGTAGCCATGGGCGGAGGGCGCGGGGAGGGCGGGGGGAAGGCGGGAAGGGCGGGGGGGTCGATGCTACGGCGAGGGCGCTGTGGGGGGGGGGGGGTTGGGGAGCGCGGCTGGAGGGGCGGTGGCGCGCCAGCGGGAGCGCGGGGAGCGGCGAAAAAGCGCGCACATTATTAAAAGGGCGCGGCGGCGGCGCGCGCGGCGACGGCGGCGAGAGCGCGCGGCGGCGGCGGCACGATGTGGCTGCTGACGCACAACATGCTGCAATGCCCGCGCACGCGCGCGCATTCGCTCACGCTGCGCGCCGAGACGTGCGACGACGTGGCGGTGCCGTTCTCGCTGCCGTTCATCCGGCGCATGCTGCAGCGGCTGCACTGGGCGGCGTTCGTGGCGGCGGCGGCGCAGCTGCCGGACGCGGCGGCGCTGCCGCGCGCCGCGCCGCATTTGTGGAGGAAAGCTATGGTGTTCGACCAACTACTCAAGGATAGCGGGCTCATTGTAAACGGAGATCCGCAGGCCAAAGACATTGCCATGGACACGATAGGGAGGGAAATGACCGCTGCATGGCTATCTATCGTATTAGACTCACATGTCTTGAGCTTTGAGGCACGTGAATGCCAGCTGTGCGTCATTTGACTTCCAACGCATGCAGACTGTCGCTCAAGTACAAAAATGGCACCGAAGGACCGAGGAACGTGTTTGTAAAGCGAGTGGCAATGGATGAACTTGACCACATACGATACAAGATGAAGACGCTGCCGCACAAATTGTCACGCGATGTGCGTTCGTGTAAGGTCGATGCAGGGTTTCGCGAAACGGCCGAATGCAAACGGTTTCGAACTGATCGCAGTCGATTGTGACCGCACACTACGTCGAATCCAACGCAACGCCGGAACACGTGCCTGCCATGTTCAGTCGTTTTATGTTGTTGTTGGAATACTTTGGACAGGAAGATGGATGGTATCAAAGCGGGCTGCATAATTACGATGAAAGCATGGCGGCTATGGATGCGCTGGCAAGTTTTCATGCGTAGTTTTGGAAAGCGCGTGAAACGGTTGGCTACGACAATGTGAACAAGAGCGTATGGGGCCGTGGTTGCGCACGGCGCGCATCCCGAGCGACAAGACCGAGTACTCCAAGTCGTTCAGCGTCGTGTACGATATCATCCAGCTCATGGTCAAGAACATTCTAGAGGTCGACCTGCCAAACGCCCGCCTGCCGTCCAAGCCGGGCATGTCTTACGCGTCGTGCATCGACCAGATGGGCGTGGGCGCGCTCAACACCGTCTACCTCCAGCCGTTTCGCGACCAGTTCAACTCGCTGCGCACGTCGCGCCAGCTGCTGCGCCTGCTGGCGCGCCTGCACCTGCAGTCGTCGGCCGCCCTGTTCGACATATCCACAAGTCTGGATGAGAAGAACACCAGCCGCTACGCGCTGTACGTGTCGCAGGGCGGCCTGGGCCTGCCGCATCGCGATGACTATCTCAAGGATACCGACAGCGAAATAGAGATGCGCGCAAAGTATGTCAACCTCATGGACAAGGGTGCAGAGGCGGGACAGGCGTGGAATCCTGACGTTGATTGGATGAGATTCGACGTCCAACAAGAATTGCGCAAGAAGAACGAAGAAGCAGAAAAGGCAGCGAGAGAAAGTTGGAGACAGCAGCGATCGTTTAATGAGGAGCAGATCCAAGAACAGGTTTTGGGAGACGGGCACCTACACTGATCAGTCTACAGCGCCGCATTTCTTGGATTCTAATTCTATGCCGCGGTTCATGCGCAATCGCTACATGCAAAGCGGGACGTACGGTGCGGGCTGGATTGGTGCCAAGAGTGAGATGGGGCAGTGATTTGTCATCTCTGTCGGAAACACCGTCGGACTGGGGAGCACGGTTGGGGAAGAAGACCTCGTCTGAGCGTTCTGCTTGGCAGGCTTGGGAGAGTGCGTCTGGAAGAGAGGATACCACTACGCGGCAGGGAAGGTGGAAGCTCCGAAAAGATACAGCACAGCACTCCAGACCAAAGAAGAGTAGTGCTTTCATGAGTGATATCGATCGGTGGCGAGATATGGCGCAGCAAGTTGCCTCTGGCGGAGCGAGACAACCGGATGCTCCGTCGGAGAGTATCAGCGGGTCAAAGAAAGCTCGCTTGGCTGATGACTCTGCCATCAACTCCTGGAAGTCTGCCGCGAGAGATCTTGCGATTGAGACTTCGAGCGAAGAGGAAGAGTGAGGGTTATTGTTATCCTAAGGGGTTGCTGTTTTGTCTCCATTGATTTTTGCCACACCTTTGAGAACGTCTCAGAGACGTTGTATGTCTTGGGGCCGAAAGGATATGGGATGTGAAAAGTTTGCACTGAGAACGAGGCGTTCAGTTCTTTGGCGTAGCCGTAGAAACTGCTCTTGTCCCTTGCTCCTCACATGAACTGATCTGATTGCAAGTATTCCGCCAAGGACGAACAAGTATGTTTCGGAATCATGAATGGAATGCATCATCTTCAGCAGCACCCTGAGCTCCAAGCAGCTCTTCAGTCTACAAGTTCTCGTCCAACTGCAGGGAAAGTATGCCCGGTATGTCATAGCACGTTGGTGGTGATGAGTACCCGCGTGGTTCCAGCCCGGAATTCGTCAATCACGCGGTCCCACTTCTCAGGCGTCATGTCTATGAAGTCGCTATCCCTGTCATTGTCGAAGTCGCAGCTGCCTTCGCCGTCGCACTATTCGGTATCATTGCAGTCGCTGTCTCCGCCGTCGGTTCCCGTGAGACAAGAAGGTACTGCTACAGCATTGCTTGTCGTCACTAAGAGGAGACGTACACAAGATTTGTTGAGATAGCCAGCCGCATTATCGAACTCCTTTTTGGACTTGGTCAACATAACTCTTTAAAACGCAAAACAAGTGAAGAAGTACTTCTAGATCCACCGAATGTCTGAACTAAACTAAACCCTTTGATCGGAGATGCACCAACGCCCTAAGAACCATCATTGTCGCCTCGAGAACTTGTGTGCAACATAGATTTGTATTTCTTGAGCAATTGTACCCGATTGTCTTCCAATACCTCAATTACATCCTCGTCATTGAGCTCCCGAGCTCTCTTGAGCGATGCAGAGCTTTCTGCTAGCATTGTTGCAATTTTCGTGCGATTGACAATACTGTCCATGTCCTTCTCTTCAGAAGACTTCTTTGGCCCTTGCTCTCTCTCCAAGTGCCTTCTCAGTATAGCGGTTTGCTCTTCTGATATTTTGTTCGATCGACTTACTTCCTTCGAAATCTCACCAAGCTCTTTGTAGCTTCCACTGTTTCTTCCACTCGAAACAGTTTTCTGTAAAGACCTGAATGCCTCGTTACTTTGCACACCTCCAAGACGACCTTCTTCGACCCCTCCCCCCTCTTCATGAATTAGTTTCGATGCCTTGTTTAACAAATGCTCCGATTCATTCGGAGTCCCATGTCGAGATACAATAAAAAAAACATAGGCCCGCTTTGACTCCGCCGTGAGGGCTCCACCAGGGGACCTCTGCAGAAAGCTGGAAATGTTAGTAGTGTCATTTTGACCCGAGACAGCCCACCGAACCTGCGCCTTTGTCACAAGAACTCGAATGTTCTCGAACTGCTTTCGCAGAACTGCAGCACCCCTATAACAAAGTGGACGCTGGTTGGAATCAACATTATCCAGCTTCCCCGCAAAGGAATTCTTGGACTCCACGCTGTTGTCGTTGAATCGATCAGCGATGATAAGCCAAAATGCGTCTCGTGAAACCCTAGCGTTCAATTCTTCCTTCGACAAAATCTCACCGATAGCCTTGTCAAGGGCCGTTTTGGCCTGTTCATCATCACGCAGAATTACCATTAGCCGCGCAAACTCATTTAGGCTAAAGCAAGGATTTTTGTGGCCCGATTCCTCTTCGAGCGTTAGTGGGAACTGCTCAGAACCCCCGTGCTGGTCTTCAGGGATACGGAGGAGTCGTTCAAACTTCCCACGATCCTTGTTGTGGAGCATGCGGAAAAAATCAGCGACCTCCGGCAGGTCAGTGAGAGTTGCCCTGCTGGCTATGCAGTTCCTTTCCCATGTGTAAAAGGGCATTAACTTCGTGTTCAACGAGATACAGTCTCGAATACTGATGTCTTCGAGGGATTTGGCATGGAGGAAAAGCACAATCTGCGCCAGCAGCTGTGCTTGCTTTCGTCCATGCACCACCAAGTGGTACGGTTTACATACCTCGCGAAGTTGCGCTACTGTTTTTCGTACCAAGAATGAATACAGATAGGCCATTCGAGATTCTCGAAATTTAGGAACGTTAAACGGAGCAACGGTTACTTCAGAAGAAGACGGTGCCGCTGTTACCATATTTCTCGCAAGAATAGTCCCACTATCATTTTCAGGATTTCGGGAAGAAACCTTCGGTGTTGGTCGCTGTCGGGTATCGGCGGCGGAAGAAGGATGCTTTCGAGGACTACGTCGAACAATTGATGGGGAAACGGCGGCATTGTGTTGACCCTCGACTGGCTCTCGGTGATTCTTTCGGGGACTGCGACGTGGGGCTTGGAGAGGAGTTGGATTGTGCGACAACCGCGTTTTAGCAGCGTTTGGGTGATTTGGCGACGAGAGCGGAAAACGGCATGCTTGTGATGATGCTGGTGGTGGCGAGGGGTTATTGTTGGACATATTACGAAAAGAGAGGGAAATAGGGGGGTTGGGTGTTGTTGTGATAAGGGAACGCAGTTCCGTGAGAAAGGAGAGTATAGTTCTTTAATGTAATTCTGCTGCTGCACTCTGTGAGCTCCAAAATGTCTGTGCATTCCTGCGTGCTATGCACAAGAAGTACCGTATCACGCACTAAGGTCCGGTACGGAGTGAGAGAGTTTGAATTCAAATGATTGGGAGCTACACCACCAAGTGGTGATTTTTGATTTGCCAAAGCTGTCTTCTTGCAGACCTGGGGCTTTTAAAGAAACGCTCCGGGGCGTTCATGGGCGTTTATGCCCCTCCCAATTACTGCCATACAGTGACCGTTCACGTGTACGTGAACGCTTGTTTAGACACCGCCTAAGCCATGGCATACCACACTAGATTATGCGTCGCCAGAATGTCCCCGAGAGTTATGGACGGCGTGCATGATCTCTCCCTCACCATCCATTATTCACACAAAATAGAATAAAATATATAAACAAGCAGAAGGCTTTTAATCAGCTTACAGAGCGGTTCGAAATATGCCATGGAGTGCTCCGGTAACCATGATGGTGGAAAGAATCGGATACGGTGTCCTGAGATCGATCCGGGGGCTTTTGCACGGCGTGCATAAACTCTCCTGGACAACAAATTGCTGAAAAAAAATAGAATAAAATATGTATAAATCCAGGACACTTTTAGAAAACAAGTCAAGCACAGGAGGCTGTATTGAGCTCAGAAAGCGCTGGGACATCAGCCATTGTGAACAGAATCCGTTTGAGAGCGCTCTAACTGTTTCTGGGTTTCTGCACGCCGTGCACAGGTTCCCTGGGACCTCAAAGGTCCGGAATAGTATACTGTAACATGTATGAAAAGCCACAGAGCGCTCTAATGGCCAACAGGGTCGGAAAGGCTCAAAACATGTTCGGAGGGGCTTGGAGGTCGGTCGTTGTGGAGAGAAACGGTTTACGAGTAGTCAGGCTGTTTTGCGAGCGTTCTACACGGCGTGCACAAGCTGTCTGGGACGCCAAACGGCTCGAAACGAATATTATAACGTATTCCTAGAGCCATGAGGTTTCTGCATAAGTAATGGAGCGGGAGAGGCTGCAAGGATGTCGGCAAAAGATCGAAGTTTGGTCGAGTTAGACGGTAACCCTCTGCGAGTACTGGACGTCACTTTCGAGCGTAAAGAATGGCGTTGAGAAACTGTGTGCGCAGGAAACTGCTCACATAAAATAGAATACAATAATGACAGAGCCACGAGTTCTATATTATAAGTGAAGCGCTTATGGATCCGATGAGCTTTCGAAAGGTTTCCAAGTAAGCCATGGCATACCACACTAGATTATGCGTCGCCAGAATGTCCCCGAGAGTTATGGACGGCGTGCATGATCCTCCCTCACCATCCATTATTCACACAAAATAGAATAAAATATATAAACAAGCAGAAGGCTTTTAATCAGCTTACAGAGCGGTTCAAAATATGCCATGGAGTGCTCAGGTAACCATGATGGTGGAAAGAATCGGATACGGTGTCCTGAGATCGATCCGGGGGCTTTTGCACGGCGTGCATAAACTCTCCTGGACAACAAATTGCTGAAATAAAATAGAATAAAATAGGTATAAATCCAGGACAATTTTAGAAAACAAGTCAAGCACAGGAGGCTGTATTGAGCTCAGAAAGCGCTGGGACATCAGCCATTGTGAACAGAATCCGTTTGAGAGGGCTCTAACTGTTTCTGGGTTTCTGCACGGCGTGCACAGGTTCACTGGGACCCCAAAGGTCCGGAATAGTATACTGTAACATGTATGAAAAGCCACAGAGCGCTCTAATGGCCAACAGGGTCGGAAAGGCTCAAAACATGTTCGGAGGGGCTTGGAGGTCGGTCGTTGTGGAGAGAAACGGTTTACGAGTAGTCAGGCTGTTTTGCGAGCGTTCTACACGGCGTGCACAAGCTGTCTGGGACGCCAAACGGCTCGAAACGAATATTATAACGTATTCCTAGAGCCATGAGGTTTCTGCATAAGTAATGGAGCGGGAGAGGCTGCAAGGATGTCGGCAAAAGATCGAAGTTTGGTCGAGTTAGACGGTAACCCTCTGCGAGTACTGGACGTCACTTTCGAGCGTAAAGAATGGCGTTGAGAAACTGTGTGCGCAGGAAACTGCTCACATAAAATAGAATACAATAATGACAGAGCCACGAGTTCTATATTATAAGTGAAGCGCTTATGGATCCGATGAGCTTTCGAAAGGTTTCCAAGTAAGCCATGGCATACCACACTAGATTATGCGTCGCCAGAATGTCCCCGAGAGTTATGGACGGCGTGCATGATCCTCCCTCACCATCCATTATTCACACAAAATAGAATAAAATATATAAACAAGCAGAAGGCTTTTAATCAGCTTACAGAGCGGTTCAAAATATGCCATGGAGTGCTCAGGTAACCATGATGGTGGAAAGAATCGGATACGGTGTCCTGAGATCGGTCCGGGGGCTTTTGCACGGCGTGCATAAACTCTCCTGGACAACAAATTGCTGAAATAAAATAGAATAAAATAGGTATAAATCCAGGACAATTTTAGAAAACAAGTCAAGCACAGGAGGCTGTATTGAGCTCAGAAAGCGCTGGGACATCAGCCATTGTGAACAGAATCCGTTTGAGAGGGCTCTAACTGTTTCTGGGTTTCTGCACGGCGTGCACAGGTTCACTGGGACCCCAAAGGTCCGGAATAGTATACTGTAACATGTATGAAAAGCCACAGAGCGCTCTAATGGCCAACAGGGTCGGAAAGGCTCAAAACATGTTCGGAGGGGCTTGGAGGTCGGTCGTTGTGGAGAGAAACGGTTTACGAGTAGTCAGGCTGTTTTGCGAGCGTTCTACACGGCGTGCACAAGCTGTCTGGGACGCCAAACGGCTCGAAACGAATATTATAACGTATTCCTAGAGCCATGAGGTTTCTGCATAAGTAATGGAGCGGGAGAGGCTGCAAGGATGTCGGCAAAAGATCGAAGTTTGGTCGAGTTAGACGGTAACCCTCTGCGAGTACTGGACGTCACTTTCGAGCGTAAAGAATGGCGTTGAGAAACTGTGTGCGCAGGAAACTGCTCACATAAAATAGAATACAATAATGACAGAGCCACGAGTTCTATATTATAAGTGAAGCGCTTATGGATCCGATGAGCTTTCGAAAGGTTTCCAAGTAAGCCATGGCATACCACACTAGATTATGCGTCGCCAGAATGTCCCCGAGAGTTATGGACGGCGTGCATGATCCCTCCCTCACCATCCATTATTCACACAAAATAGAATAAAATATATAAACAAGCAGAAGGCTTTTAATCAGCTTACAGAGCGGTTCAAAATATGCCATGGAGTGCTCAGGTAACCATGATGGTGGAAAGAATCGGATACGGTGTCCTGAGATCGATCCGGGGGCTTTTGCACGGCGTGCATAAACTCTCCTGGACAACAAATTGCTGAAATAAAATAGAATAAAATAGGTATAAATCCAGGACAATTTTAGAAAACAAGTCAAGCACAGGAGGCTGCATTGAGCTCAGAAAGCGCTGGGACATAGCCATTGTGAACAGAATCCGTTTGAGAGGGCTCTAACTGTTTCTGGGTTTCTGCACGGCGTGCACAGGTTCACTGGGACCCCAAAGGTCCGGAATAGTATACTGTAACATGTATGAAAAGCACAGAGCGCTCTAATGGCCAACAGGGTCGGAAAGGCTCAAAACATGTTCGGAGGGGCTTGGAGGTCGGTCGTTGTGGAGAGAAACGGTTTACGAGTAGTCAGGCTGTTTTGCGAGCGTTCTACACGGCGTGCACAAGCTGTCTGGGACGCCAAACGGCTCGAAACGAATATTATAACGTATTCCTAGAGCCATGAGGTTTCTGCATAAGTAATGGAGCGGGAGAGGCTGCAAGGATGTCTGCAAAAGATCGAAGTTTGGTCGAGTTAGACGGTAACCCTCTGCGAGTACTGGACGTCACTTTCGAGCGTAAAGAATGGCGTTGAGAAACTGTGTGCGCAGGAAACTGCTCACATAAAATAGAATACAATAATGACAGAGCCACGAGTTCTATATTATAAGTGAAGCGCTTATGGATCCGATGAGCTTTCGAAAGGTTTCCAAGTAAGCCATGGCATACCACACTAGATTATGCGTCGCCAGAATGTCCCCGAGAGTTATGGACGGCGTGCATGATCCTCCCTCACCATCCATTATTCACACAAAATAGAATAAAATATATAAACAAGCAGAAGGCTTTTAATCAGCTTACAGAGCGGTTCAAAATATGCCATGGAGTGCTCAGGTAACCATGATGGTGGAAAGAATCGGATACGGTGTCCTGAGATCGGTCCGGGGGCTTTTGCACGGCGTGCATAAACTCTCCTGGACAACAAATTGCTGAAATAAAATAGAATAAAATAGGTATAAATCCAGGACAATTTTAGAAAACAAGTCAAGCACATGAGGCTGCATTGAGCTCAGAAAGCGCTGGGACGTTTGCCATTGTGAACAGAATCCGTTTGAGAGGGCTCTAACTGTTTCTGGGTTTCTGCACGGCGTGCACAGGTTCACTGGGACCCCAAAGGTCCGGAATAGTATACTGTAACATGTATGAAAAGTCACAGAGCGCTCTAATGGCCAACAGGGTCGGAAAGGCTCAAAACATGTTCGGAGGGGCTTGGAGGTCGGTCGTTGTGGAGAGAAACGGTTTACGAGTAGTCAGGCTGTTTTGCGAGCGTTCTACACGGCGTGCACAAGCTGTCTGGGACGCCAAACGGCTCGAAACGAATATTATAACGTATTCCTAGAGCCATGAGGTTTCTGCATAAGTAATGGAGCGGGAGAGGCTGCAAGGATGTCTGCAAAAGATCGAAGTTTGGTCGAGTTAGACGGTAACCCTCTGCGAGTACTGGACGTCACTTTCGAGCGTAAAGAATGGCGTTGAGAAACTGTGTGCGCAGGAAACTGCTCACATAAAATAGAATACAATAATGACAGAGCCACGAGTTCTATATTATAAGTGAAGCGCTTATGGATCCGATGAGCTTTCGAAAGGTTTCCAAGTAAGCCATGGCATACCACACTAGATTATGCGTCGCCAGAATGTCCCCGAGAGTTATGGACGGCGTGCATGATCTCTCCCTCACCATCCATTATTCACACAAAATAGAATAAAATATATAAACAAGCAGAAGGCTTTTAATCAGCTTACAGAGCGGTTCAAAATATGCCATGGAGTGCTCAGGTAACCATGATGGTGGAAAGAATCGGATACGGTGTCCTGAGATCGATCCGGGGGCTTTTGCACGGCGTGCATAAACTCTCCTGGACAACAAATTGCTGAAATAAAATAGAATAAAATAGGTATAAATCCAGGACAATTTTAGAAAACAAGTCAAGCACAGGAGGCTGTATTGAGCTCAGAAAGCGCTGGGACATCAGCCATTGTGAACAGAATCCGTTTGAGAGGGCTCTAACTGTTTCTGGGTTTCTGCACGGCGTGCACAGGTTCACTGGGACCCCAAAGGTCCGGAATAGTATACTGTAACATGTATGAAAAGCACAGAGCGCTCTAATGGCCAACAGGGTCGGAAAGGCTCAAAACATGTTCGGAGGGGCTTGGAGGTCGGTCGTTGTGGAGAGAAACGGTTTACGAGTAGTCAGGCTGTTTTGCGAGCGTTCTACACGGCGTGCACAAGCTGTCTGGGACGCCAAACGGCTCGAAACGAATATTATAACGTATTCCTAGAGCCATGAGGTTTCTGCATAAGTAATGGAGCGGGAGAGGCTGCAAGGATGTCGGCAAAAGATCGAAGTTTGGTCGAGTTAGACGGTAACCCTCTGCGAGTACTGGACGTCACTTTCGAGCGTAAAGAATGGCGTTGAGAAACTGTGTGCGCAGGAAACTGCTCACATAAAATAGAATACAATAATGACAGAGCCACGAGTTCTATATTATAAGTGAAGCGCTTATGGATCCGATGAGCTTTCGAAAGGTTTCCAAGTAAGCCATGGCATACCACACTAGATTATGCGTCGCCAGAATGTCCCCGAGAGTTATGGACGGCGTGCATGATCCTCCCTCACCATCCATTATTCACACAAAATAGAATAAAATATATAAACAAGCAGAAGGCTTTTAATCAGCTTACAGAGCGGTTCAAAATATGCCATGGAGTGCTCAGGTAACCATGATGGTGGAAAGAATCGGATACGGTGTCCTGAGATCGGTCCGGGGGCTTTTGCACGGCGTGCATAAACTCTCCTGGACAACAAATTGCTGAAATAAAATAGAATAAAATAGGTATAAATCCAGGACAATTTTAGAAAACAAGTCAAGCACATGAGGCTGCATTGAGCTCAGAAAGCGCTGGGACGTTGCCATTGTGAACAGAATCCGTTTGAGAGGGCTCTAACTGTTTCTGGGTTTCTGCACGGCGTGCACAGGTTCACTGGGACCCCAAAGGTCCGGAATAGTATACTGTAACATGTATGAAAAGTCACAGAGCGCTCTAATGGCCAACAGGGTCGGAAAGGCTCAAAACATGTTCGGAGGGGCTTGGAGGTCGGTCGTTGTGGAGAGAAACGGTTTACGAGTAGTCAGGCTGTTTTGCGAGCGTTCTACACGGCGTGCACAAGCTGTCTGGGACGCCAAACGGCTCGAAACGAATATTATAACGTATTCCTAGAGCCATGAGGTTTCTGCATAAGTAATGGAGCGGGAGAGGCTGCAAGGATGTCTGCAAAAGATCGAAGTTTGGTCGAGTTAGACGGTAACCCTCTGCGAGTACTGGACGTCACTTTCGAGCGTAAAGAATGGCGTTGAGAAACTGTGTGCGCAGGAAACTGCTCACATAAAATAGAATACAATAATGACAGAGCCACGAGTTCTATATTATAAGTGAAGCGCTTATGGATCCGATGAGCTTTCGAAAGGTTTCCAAGTAAGCCATGGCATACCACACTAGATTATGCGTCGCCAGAATGTCCCCGAGAGTTATGGACGGCGTGCATGATCTCTCCCTCACCATCCATTATTCACACAAAATAGAATAAAATATATAAACAAGCAGAAGGCTTTTAATCAGCTTACAGAGCGGTTCAAAATATGCCATGGAGTGCTCAGGTAACCATGATGGTGGAAAGAATCGGATACGGTGTCCTGAGATCGGTCCGGGGGCTTTTGCACGGCGTGCATAAACTCTCCTGGACAACAAATTGCTGAAATAAAATAGAATAAAATAGGTATAAATCCAGGACAATTTTAGAAAACAAGTCAAGCACATGAGGCTGCATTGAGCTCAGAAAGCGCTGGGACGTTTGCCATTGTGAACAGAATCCGTTTGAGAGGGCTCTAACTGTTTCTGGGTTTCTGCACGGCGTGCACAGGTTCACTGGGACCCCAAAGGTCCGGAATAGTATACTGTAACATGTATGAAAAGTCACAGAGCGCTCTAATGGCCAACAGGGTCGGAAAGGCTCAAAACATGTTCGGAGGGGCTTGGAGGTCGGTCGTTGTGGAGAGAAACGGTTTACGAGTAGTCAGGCTGTTTTGCGAGCGTTCTACACGGCGTGCACAAGCTGTCTGGGACGCCAAACGGCTCGAAACGAATATTATAACGTATTCCTAGAGCCATGAGGTTTCTGCATAAGTAATGGAGCGGGAGAGGCTGCAAGGATGTCTGCAAAAGATCGAAGTTTGGTCGAGTTAGACGGTAACCCTCTGCGAGTACTGGACGTCACTTTCGAGCGTAAAGAATGGCGTTGAGAAACTGTGTGCGCAGGAAACTGCTCACATAAAATAGAATACAATAATGACAGAGCCACGAGTTCTATATTATAAGTGAAGCGCTTATGGATCCGATGAGCTTTCGAAAGGTTTCCAAGTAAGCCATGGCATACCACACTAGATTATGCGTCGCCAGAATGTCCCCGAGAGTTATGGACGGCGTGCATGATCTCTCCCTCACCATCCATTATTCACACAAAATAGAATAAAATATATAAACAAGCAGAAGGCTTTTAATCAGCTTACAGAGCGGTTCAAAATATGCCATGGAGTGCTCAGGTAACCATGATGGTGGAAAGAATCGGATACGGTGTCCTGAGATCGGTCCGGGGGCTTTTGCACGGCGTGCATAAACTCTCCTGGACAACAAATTGCTGAAATAAAATAGAATAAAATAGGTATAAATCCAGGACAATTTTAGAAAACAAGTCAAGCACATGAGGCTGCATTGAGCTCAGAAAGCGCTGGGACGTTTGCCATTGTGAACAGAATCCGTTTGAGAGGGCTCTAACTGTTTCTGGGTTTCTGCACGGCGTGCACAGGTTCACTGGGACCCCAAAGGTCCGGAATAGTATACTGTAACATGTATGAAAAGTCACAGAGCGCTCTAATGGCCAACAGGGTCGGAAAGGCTCAAAACATGTTCGGAGGGGCTTGGAGGTCGGTCGTTGTGGAGAGAAACGGTTTACGAGTAGTCAGGCTGTTTTGCGAGCGTTCTACACGGCGTGCACAAGCTGTCTGGGACGCCAAACGGCTCGAAACGAATATTATAACGTATTCCTAGAGCCATGAGGTTTCTGCATAAGTAATGGAGCGGGAGAGGCTGCAAGGATGTCGGCACAAGATCGAAGTTTGGTCGAGTTAGACGGTAACCCTCTGCGAGTACTGGACGTCACTTTCGAGCGTAAAGAATGGCGTTGAGAAACTGTGTGCGCAGGAAACTGCTCACATAAAATAGAATACAATAATGACAGAGCCACGAGTTCTATATTATAAGTGAAGCGCTTATGGATCCGATGAGCTTTCGAAAGGTTTCCAAGTAAGCCATGGCATACCACACTAGATTATGCGTCGCCAGAATGTCCCCGAGAGTTATGGACGGCGTGCATGATCTCTCCCTCACCATCCATTATTCACACAAAATAGAATAAAATATATAAACAAGCAGAAGGCTTTTAATCAGCTTACAGAGCGGTTCAAAATATGCCATGGAGTGCTCAGGTAACCATGATGGTGGAAAGAATCGGATACGGTGTCCTGAGATCGGTCCGGGGGCTTTTGCACGGCGTGCATAAACTCTCCTGGACAACAAATTGCTGAAATAAAATAGAATAAAATAGGTATAAATCCAGGACAATTTTAGAAAACAAGTCAAGCACATGAGGCTGCATTGAGCTCAGAAAGCGCTGGGACGTTTGCCATTGTGAACAGAATCCGTTTGAGAGGGCTCTAACTGTTTCTGGGTTTCTGCACGGCGTGCACAGGTTCACTGGGACCCCAAAGGTCCGGAATAGTATACTGTAACATGTATGAAAAGTCACAGAGCGCTCTAATGGCCAACAGGGTCGGAAAGGCTCAAAACATGTTCGGAGGGGCTTGGAGGTCGGTCGTTGTGGAGAGAAACGGTTTACGAGTAGTCAGGCTGTTTTGCGAGCGTTCTACACGGCGTGCACAAGCTGTCTGGGACGCCAAACGGCTCGAAACGAATATTATAACGTATTCCTAGAGCCATGAGGTTTCTGCATAAGTAATGGAGCGGGAGAGGCTGCAAGGATGTCGGCACAAGATCGAAGTTTGGTCGAGTTAGACGGTAACCCTCTGCGAGTACTGGACGTCACTTTCGAGCGTAAAGAATGGCGTTGAGAAACTGTGTGCGCAGGAAACTGCTCACATAAAATAGAATACAATAATGACAGAGCCACGAGTTCTATATTATAAGTGAAGCGCTTATGGATCCGATGAGCTTTCGAAAGGTTTCCAAGTAAGCCATGGCATACCACACTAGATTATGCGTCGCCAGAATGTCCCCGAGAGTTATGGACGGCGTGCATGATCTCTCCCTCACCATCCATTATTCACACAAAATAGAATAAAATATATAAACAAGCAGAAGGCTTTTATTCAGCTTACAGAGCGGTTCAAAATATGCCATGGAGTGCTCAGGTAACCATGATGGTGAAAAGAATCGGATACGGTGTCCTGAGATCGATCCGGGGGCTTTTGCACGGCGTGCATAAACTCTCCTGGACAACAAATTGCTGAAATAAAATAGAATAAAATAGGTATAAATCCAGGACAATTTTAGAAAACAAGTCAAGCACAGGAGGCTGCATTGAGCTCAGAAAGCGCTGGGACATCAGCCATTGTGAACAGAATCCGTTTGAGAGGGCTCTGACTGTTTCTGGGTTTCTGCACGGCGTGCACAGGTTCACTGGGACCCCAAAGGTCCGGAATAGTATACTGTAACATGTATGAAAAGCCACAGAGCGCTCTAATGGCCAACAGGGTCGGAAAGGCTCAAAACATGTTCGGAGGGGCTTGGAGGTCGGTCGTTGTGGAGAGAAACGGTTTACGAGTAGTCAGGCTGTTTTGCGAGCGTTCTACACGGCGTGCACAAGCTGTCTGGGACGCCAAACGGCTCGAAACGAATATTATAACGTATTCCTAGAGCCATGAGGTTTCTGCATAAGTAATGGAGCGGGAGAGGCTGCAAGGATGTCTGCAAAAGATCGAAGTTTGGTCGAGTTAGACGGTAACCCTCTGCGAGTACTGGACGTCACTGTCGTGCGTAAAGAACCACCAGTGTAACATTCTGGTTTCGAACAAGTGAGGGTGACAAGCATAGAGGTGGAAGCATTATTAGAGTACCAGGGTTTGAGTTGCTTTCCAGATCCCTATAAACCCCGGTTATGGCCGAAATAGGGCCCATATATGACCGAAATGTTGGCGTATAAGTCGAAATTTTGTGAGAACGCGTATCTCAGCAAGATAGGTACTTCTTGTTTTTCAATGCGGCCACATATGGGCCATATTTCGGCCGTATTTCGGCCACATGCATGAAAACGAAAACTTCTTATCTTGACGAGATATATGCTCTCACGAGTTTTTGACTTATACGCCAACATTTCGGTCACATATCGGCCATATTTCGGCCACAACCGGGGTTTATAGGGAAATTGGAGGTCACAGATGCACAAATCTCGACAGGATCGCTACAGTCATCTGGTGATGAGCACCGAATGAATGTTAGTCATGCACAAACACATGTGTGTTTCGTCTGAGTGGGTGTGGCAAGAAATCTACGTGTAGTTCCTCTCGCTCGAAGTACCGTAACGCAACTTCTTTCTCCAGAGCAGTCAGACTGCAAGAAACATCGGTCGCCTGTTCGACCATTTGTTCTTGAAGGAAGTGCAAGTGCTTCTTTCAAAATTAGATTGACATATCCTTGTGCTTATTTTTGCGAAAGGCAAACACCAGAAACCAATCCGCGCAGGAGGTCCCAAAAAAAATTCGCCTTCTTCACAATCAGTAGATGCCTGACAAACGGAGTTTCCAAATGAGCTTGAACTGGGTGGGTGTCTGCACTGACCAGAAAAATCTACATCAGGGGTGAGGCATAACCGTGGTGTTTTGCTATCTTCATGTTCAAAACAATGATTCTGATTAAGCTCCGTGATATTTTAAGGTGGAACTACTGAGTCTGGTGGCCAAGTTCCATATATATTGAAGAGTATATCAACCACGCCGTGGACGCTTGTCTCGTATACAGCGTTAACTTCATATTGGGCTACTGATATGAGGCAAAGTAGAACAGTTGAAAGCCAGAAAAGAATGAACATATTGGTTTGCCTCACGTCTACAAACGAGGACTAGAGAACATGCTCTTGAGTGTAACGAGGCGCCTGCTTTGTAGGGGCTGCGTACCATCGTCATGATGGTACATCATGATGATGTAGCGATCATGAAGATTTAAGCCCAGTGCGAGTTTCAAAATTAGGAGAACCATCATACACAGATCGTTTTTGTTTGTTCAGGAGATGCCCACTTATTCTGGTGTAAAAAAACATATCTTGCTGCTGGCAGATTGAATCGGAGGCGTTGATGAAGGTATCATCGTAGCCTTGAAATGTATGCCAAAAGATGCTTACTCGTATATGTTTACGGTTGTTCGAAGTGGGCAAAGCTTACAAAAGCTTAAGGCTATCAGCGCGCGCTGGAAGCCAGCCGGTGGGTGCGCCATGTGTGCTCGCCGCGTGACGGGCGCGGTCACATTGCGGTTACAGCGTGCCGGGCGGGCGGTTTCAAACCGCTCAACAACAACTGTGCCCTAACTTATCTTTACCCTGGGTCAACTTCACGACTCGTAAATTAAATAAGGAGTAAACTGTACAAGGGTAGATACAAGGCTAAAGGTAGTGTACCGACGGTAGCCTTAGGATATCCTTCGGTACCATAACTGCTTACCATATAATTCGCAAGAAGAAATATTAACAGAAAGTTTCAAAAACAATAGTAAGAAGCCTGTTTTTGGTTTTGAGTTCTGATTGGCTTCAAAAATTGTCTTCATAATCGCTGCGCATGGGACGTTTTGCAATTAATATTTGTACGTGCGAATTATATGGCAAGCAGTTACAGCGTTGTGCCTATGTGGCTCGTTCAGGGACATCTTTGCACTGCATTTCCTTACCACGTCCTTGCTGTCGATGCAGTAAATATGATCAGGTGGCACTCTGCCAAAGATCCAAGCGTTCGTGGATCTGTATCATATCATGATTAGGACTGCCAACTCCGCGTGCGAGCGTTGAAGACATGGTGCGGAGGAACAAGGTGACGCAATAAGCGCGATAGAAATGAGCGGCAGTCACGCCAAGCGAGCGTGCAGACGTTCATTGCCCGAGAGATTTGACTGGGACAATAGATTTCGGTGAAACGAGCGGCGTGCCTTTCGGCGCTGTTTCTTGGCGAGCCCGTCTATGAATTTCATAGTATGAAGCCGCAGCGTACGTAACAGTTATACACAAGTACAGTGATTGCGCTTAGCGCCAACTGTGGCACGCGGCGCGGCGCGCTGGGATTGATTAGCAACGGGTGGTGGGGTTGGCGGTGCGGCGGCGAGTCGGCGCAGGGTGTTATTGCAGCGGGTGTATCCGTAGCGAAAAAAGGCTCAACAGCAATCGAGCACAGCTCCACCCTCATTGCGTTGCCACCCTCAGCAAATAATCATTGCCTCACGACCACTTGCTCAAGCTTTCGAACTTCCCCTTCAGCCTTTCTTATACATATATATATCTCTCTTCTTTGCGCTACCAAAATAATGGTTCCCTTTCAGCCAATAGGGGTTACGTACTTAAACAGTATGTTTGACAGCACCATCCTCAACGTCATCCTCAGCGGAGTTGTTGCGTTTCTTGTCCTGCTTAAGCTTGAAAATGTTGTGAATGTAGAGAGAAAAAGAAGGTATAAACGGTGTAGAGAAGGGTCTTGTATCGGCCAGCGTCAAGGACGGGCGTTGAAAAATACCGAAACCGCTTTAAAGGCGCTTGAAGAATAAACGTTTTCGCCAGCATCTCTCCGAGAGTAGCCAAACTGCTTCCGAACATTTCCCGTGGCGTGGAGAAACATTGCAAAGTAGTAAAGGGTTCCCGTAAATACATTGGAGCACTAAAAGAGCCAGCGCTCTCCTCTTGAAACCAAGAGACCAACCGAAGGTATTATGAAGGTCGGAGGGGCTTGGATGTCGGCCCGCGTTGAGGAGAACAATCTGAGAGTAACCATGCGGCTTCGAAACAGCTCCACGATTACGAAGTGTTGTTTGCATGACGTTCAGAGTAATGAAAGCACTTGATAGGCCTTTTCAATGGCACGCAAAGACGTTTGAAGCATGTAGATGTTTCACATGAATCGAGTACAATATTAACATAGCCATGATGCTTGTTTGTGAATTAAGAGAGAGAAAGAAGGTATAAACGGTGTAGAGGAGGGTCTCGTATTGACCAGCGTCAAGGACGGGCGCTGAAGAATACCAAAACCGCTTCCAAGGCGCTTAAAGAATAGGAGCAGTCGCCAGCAGGTCTCGGAGAGTAACCACAGTGCTTCCAAACATTTCCTGTGGCATGGAAATACATTTCGAAATAGTAAAGGGTTCCCGTAAATACATTGGAGCACTAAAAGAGCCAGCGCTCTCCTCTTGAAACCAAGAGACCAACCGAAGATATTATGAAGGTCGGAGGGGCTTGGATGTCGGCCCGCGTTGAGGAGAACAATCTGAGAGTAACCATGCGGCTTCGAAACAGCTCCACGATTACAAAGTGTTGCGTGCATGACGTTGAGAGTAATGAAAGCACTTGATAGGCCTTTTCAATGGCACGCAAAGACGTTTGAAGCATGTAGATGTTTCACATGAATCGAGTACAATATTAACATAGCCATGATGCTTGTTTGTGAATTAAGAGAGAGAAAGAAGGTATAAACGGTGTAGAGGAGGTCTCGTATTGACCAGCGTCAAGGACGGGCGCTGAAGAATACCAAAACCGCTTCCAAGGCGCTTAAAGAATAGGAGCAGTCGCCAGCAGGTCTCGGAGAGTAACCACAGTGCTTCCAAACATTTCCTGTGGCATGGAAATACATTTCGAAATAGTAAAGGGTTCCCGTAAATACATTGGAGCACTAAAAGAGCCAGCGCTCTCCTCTTGAAACCAAGAGACCAACCGAAGATATTATGAAGGTCGGAGGGGCTTGGATGTCGGCCCGCGTTGAGGAGAACAATCTGAGAGTAACCATGCGGCTTCGAAACAGCTCCACGATTACAAAGTGTTGCGTGCATGACGTTGAGAGTAATGAAAGCACTTGATAGGCCTTTTCAATGGCACGCAAAGACGTTTGAAGCATGTAGATGTTTCACATGAATCGAGTACAATATTAACATAGCCATGATGCTTGTTTGTGAATTAAGAGAGAGAAAGAAGGTATAAACGGTGTAGAGGAGGGTCTCGTATTGACCAGCGTCAAGGACGGGCGCTGAAGAATACCAAAACCGCTTCCAAGGCGCTTAAAGAATAGGAGCAGTCGCCAGCAGGTCTCGGAGAGTAACCACAGTGCTTCCAAACATTTCCTGTGGCATGGAAATACATTTCGAAATAGTAAAGGGTTCCCGTAAATACATTGGAGCACTAAAAGAGCCAGCGCTCTCCTCTTGAAACCAAGAGACCAACCGAAGATATTATGAAGGTCGGAGGGGCTTGGATGTCGGCCCGCGTTGAGGAGAACAATCTGAGAGTAACCATGCGGCTTCGAAACAGCTCCACGATTACAAAGTGTTGCGTGCATGACGTTGAGAGTAATGAAAGCACTTGATAGGCCTTTTCAATGGCACGCAAAGACGTTTGAAGCATGTAGATGTTTCACATGAATCGAGTACAATATTAACATAGCCATGATGCTTGTTTGTGAATTAAGAGAGAGAAAGAAGGTATAAACGGTGTAGAGAGGTTCTCGTATTGACCAGCGTCAAGGACGGGCGCTGAAGAATACCAAAACCGCTTCCAAGGCGCTTAAAGAATAGGAGCAGTCGCCAGCAGGTCTCGGAGAGTAACCACAGTGCTTCCAAACATTTCCTGTGGCATGGAAATACATTTCGAAATAGTAAAGGGTTCCCGTAAATACATTGGAGCACTAAAAGAGCCAGCGCTCTCCTCTTGAAACCAAGAGACCAACCGAAGATATTATGAAGGTCGGAGGGGCTTGGATGTCGGCCCGCGTTGAGGAGAACAATCTGAGAGTAACCATGCGGCTTCGAAACAGCTCCACGATTACAAAGTGTTGCGTGCATGACGTTGAGAGTAATGAAAGCACTTGATAGGCCTTTTCAATGGCACGCAAAGACGTTTGAAGCATGTAGATGTTTCACATGAATCGAGTACAATATTAACATAGCCATGATGCTTGTTTGTGAATTAAGAGAGAGAAAGAAGGTATAAACGGTGTAGAGAAGGTTCTCGTATTGACCAGCGTCAAGGACGGGCGCTGAAGAATACCAAAACCGCTTCCAAGGCGCTTAAAGAATAGGAGCAGTCGCCAGCAGGTCTCGGAGAGTAACCACAGTGCTTCCAAACATTTCCTGTGGCATGGAAATACATTTCGAAATAGTAAAGGGTTCCCGTAAATACATTGGAGCACTAAAAGAGCCAGCGCTCTCCTCTTGAAACCAAGAGACCAACCGAAGATATTATGAAGGTCGGAGGGGCTTGGATGTCGGCCCGCGTTGAGGAGAACAATCTGAGAGTAACCATGCGGCTTCGAAACAGCTCCACGATTACAAAGTGTTGCGTGCATGACGTTGAGAGTAATGAAAGCACTTGATAGGCCTTTTCAATGGCACGCAAAGACGTTTGAAGCATGTAGATGTTTCACATGAATCGAGTACAATATTAACATAGCCATGATGCTTGTTTGTGAATTAAGAGAGAGAAAGAAGGTATAAACGGTGTAGAGGAGGTCTCGTATTGACCAGCGTCAAGGACGGGCGCTGAAGAATACCAAAACCGCTTCCAAGGCGCTTAAAGAATAGGAGCAGTCGCCAGCAGGTCTCGGAGAGTAACCACAGTGCTTCCAAACATTTCCTGTGGCATGGAAATACATTTCGAAATAGTAAAGGGTTCCCGTAAATACATTGGAGCACTAAAAGAGCCAGCGCTCTCCTCTTGAAACCAAGAGACCAACCGAAGATATTATGAAGGTCGGAGGGGCTTGGATGTCGGCCCGCGTTGAGGAGAACAATCTGAGAGTAACCATGCGGCTTCGAAACAGCTCCACGATTACAAAGTGTTGCGTGCATGACGTTGAGAGTAATGAAAGCACTTGATAGGCCTTTTCAATGGCACGCAAAGACGTTTGAAGCATGTAGATGTTTCACATGAATCGAGTACAATATTAACATAGCCATGATGCTTGTTTGTGAATTAAGAGAGAGAAAGAAGGTATAAACGGTGTAGAGGAGGGTCTCGTATTGACCAGCGTCAAGGACGGGCGCTGAAGAATACCAAAACCGCTTCCAAGGCGCTTAAAGAATAGGAGCAGTCGCCAGCAGGTCTCGGAGAGTAACCACAGTGCTTCCAAACATTTCCTGTGGCATGGAAATACATTTCGAAATAGTAAAGGGTTCCCGTAAATACATTGGAGCACTAAAAGAGCCAGCGCTCTCCTCTTGAAACCAAGAGACCAACCGAAGATATTATGAAGGTCGGAGGGGCTTGGATGTCGGCCCGCGTTGAGGAGAACAATCTGAGAGTAACCATGCGGCTTCGAAACAGCTCCACGATTACAAAGTGTTGCGTGCATGACGTTGAGAGTAATGAAAGCACTTGATAGGCCTTTTCAATGGCACGCAAAGACGTTTGAAGCATGTAGATGTTTCACATGAATCGAGTACAATATTAACATAGCCATGATGCTTGTTTGTGAATTAAGAGAGAGAAAGAAGGTATAAACGGTGTAGAGAGGTCTCGTATTGACCAGCGTCAAGGACGGGCGCTGAAGAATACCAAAACCGCTTCCAAGGCGCTTAAAGAATAGGAGCAGTCGCCAGCAGGTCTCGGAGAGTAACCACAGTGCTTCCAAACATTTCCTGTGGCATGGAAATACATTTCGAAATAGTAAAGGGTTCCCGTAAATACATTGGAGCACTAAAAGAGCCAGCGCTCTCCTCTTGAAACCAAGAGACCAACCGAAGATATTATGAAGGTCGGAGGGGCTTGGATGTCGGCCCGCGTTGAGGAGAACAATCTGAGAGTAACCATGCGGCTTCGAAACAGCTCCACGATTACAAAGTGTTGCGTGCATGACGTTGAGAGTAATGAAAGCACTTGATAGGCCTTTTCAATGGCACGCAAAGACGTTTGAAGCATGTAGATGTTTCACATGAATCGAGTACAATATTAACATAGCCATGATGCTTGTTTGTGAATTAAGAGAGAGAAAGAAGGTATAAACGGTGTAGAGAAGGTTCTCGTATTGACCAGCGTCAAGGACGGGCGCTGAAGAATACCAAAACCGCTTCCAAGGCGCTTAAAGAATAGGAGCAGTCGCCAGCAGGTCTCGGAGAGTAACCACAGTGCTTCCAAACATTTCCTGTGGCATGGAAATACATTTCGAAATAGTAAAGGGTTCCCGTAAATACATTGGAGCACTAAAAGAGCCAGCGCTCTCCTCTTGAAACCAAGAGACCAACCGAAGATATTATGAAGGTCGGAGGGGCTTGGATGTCGGCCCGCGTTGAGGAGAACAATCTGAGAGTAACCATGCGGCTTCGAAACAGCTCCACGATTACAAAGTGTTGCGTGCATGACGTTGAGAGTAATGAAAGCACTTGATAGGCCTTTTCAATGGCACGCAAAGACGTTTGAAGCATGTAGATGTTTCACATGAATCGAGTACAATATTAACATAGCCATGATGCTTGTTTGTGAATTAAGAGAGAGAAAGAAGGTATAAACGGTGTAGAGAAGGTTCTCGTATTGACCAGCGTCAAGGACGGGCGCTGAAGAATACCAAAACCGCTTCCAAGGCGCTTAAAGAATAGGAGCAGTCGCCAGCAGGTCTCGGAGAGTAACCACAGTGCTTCCAAACATTTCCTGTGGCATGGAAATACATTTCGAAATAGTAAAGGGTTCCCGTAAATACATTGGAGCACTAAAAGAGCCAGCGCTCTCCTCTTGAAACCAAGAGACCAACCGAAGATATTATGAAGGTCGGAGGGGCTTGGATGTCGGCCCGCGTTGAGGAGAACAATCTGAGAGTAACCATGCGGCTTCGAAACAGCTCCACGATTACAAAGTGTTGGTGCATGACGTTGAGAGTAATGAAAGCACTTGATAGGCCTTTTCAATGGCACGCAAAGACGTTTGAAGCATGTAGATGTTTCACATGAATCGAGTACAATATTAACATAGCCATGATGCTTGTTTGTGAATTAGAGAGAGAAAGAAGGTATAAACGGTGTAGAGAGGTCTGTATTGACCAGCGTCAAGGACGGGCGCTGAAGAATACCAAAACCGCTTCCAAGCAGGCTCTCAGAGTAACACAGTGCTTCACATTCGTGGCATGGAAAACATTGATAGTAAAGGTTCCGTAAATACATTGGAGCACTAAAAGAGCAGCGCTTCCTCTGAAACAAGAGACCAACGAAGTATTATGAAGTCGGAGGCTTGATGTCGCCGCGTTGAGGAGAACAATCTGAGAGTAACCATGCGGCTTCGAAACAGCTCCACGATTACAAGTTTGTGCATGACGTGAGAGTAATGAAAGCACTTGATAGGCCTTTCAATGGCACGCAAAGACGTTGAAGCATGTAGATGTTCACATGAATCGAGTACAATATTAACATAGCCATGATGCGTTGGAGAGAAAGAAGTTAAACTGTGGTGCTTCGCAATAGCATCGCAGATGAGTAAACAGTGTTCACATTTGGCAGAACATGAATAGTAAAGGGTTCCCGTAAATACATTGGAGCACTAAAAGAGCCAGCGCTCTCCTCTTGAAACCAAGAGACCAACCGAAGATATTATGAAGGTCGGAGGGGCTTGGATGTCGGCCCGCGTTGAGGAGAACAATCTGAGAGTAACCATGCGGCTTCGAAACAGCTCCACGATTACAAAGTGTTGGTGCATGACGTTGAGAGTAATGAAAGCACTTGATAGGCCTTTTCAATGGCACGCAAAGACGTTTGAAGCATGTAGATGTTTCACATGAATCGAGTACAATATTAACATAGCCATGATGCTTGTTGTGAATTAAGAGAAAAAGAAGGTATAAACGGTGTAGAGGAGGGTCTGTATTGACCAGCGTCAAGGACGGGCGCTGAAGAATACCAAAACCGCTTCCAAGGCGCTTAAAGAATAGGAGCAGTCGCCAGCAGGTCTCGGAGAGTAACCACAGTGCTTCCAAACATTTCCTGTGGCATGGAAATACATTTCGAAATAGTAAAGGGTTCCCGTAAATACATTGGAGCACTAAAAGAGCCAGCGCTCTCCTCTTGAAACCAAGAGACCAACCGAAGATATTATGAAGGTCGGAGGGGCTTGGATGTCGGCCCGCGTTGAGGAGAACAATCTGAGAGTAACCATGCGGCTTCGAAACAGCTCCACGATTACAAAGTGTTGCGTGCATGACGTTGAGAGTAATGAAAGCACTTGATAGGCCTTTTCAATGGCACGCAAAGACGTTTGAAGCATGTAGATGTTTCACATGAATCGAGTACAATATTAACATAGCCATGATGCTTGTTTGTGAATTGAGAGAGAGAAAGAAGGTATAAACGGTGTAGAGGAGGGTCTTGTATTGACCAGCGTCAAGGACGGGCGCTGAAGAATACCAAAACCGCTTCCAAGGCGCTTAAAGAATAGGAGCAGTCGCCAGCAGGTCTCGGAGAGTAACCACAGTGCTTCCAAACATTTCCTGTGGCATGGAAATACATTTCGAAATAGTAAAGGGTTCCCGTAAATACATTGGAGCACTAAAAGAGCCAGCGCTCTCCTCTTGAAACCAAGAGACCAACCGAAGATATTATGAAGGTCGGAGGGGCTTGGATGTCGGCCCGCGTTGAGGAGAACAATCTGAGAGTAACCATGCGGCTTCGAAACAGCTCCACGATTACAAAGTGTTGCGTGCATGACGTTGAGAGTAATGAAAGCACTTGATAGGCCTTTTCAATGGCACGCAAAGACGTTTGAAGCATGTAGATGTTTCACATGAATCGAGTACAATATTAACATAGCCATGATGCTTGTTTGTGAATTGAGAGAGAGAAAGAAGGTATAAACGGTGTAGAGGAGGGTCTTGTATTGACCAGCGTCAAGGACGGGCGCTGAAGAATACCAAAACCGCTTCCAAGGCGCTTAAAGAATAGGAGCAGTCGCCAGCAGGTCTCGGAGAGTAACCACAGTGCTTCCAAACATTTCCTGTGGCATGGAAATACATTTCGAAATAGTAAAGGGTTCCGTAAATACATTGGAGCACTAAAAGAGCCAGCGCTCTCCTCTTGAAACCAAGAGACCAACCGAAGATATTATGAAGGTCGGAGGGGCTTGGATGTCGGCCCGCGTTGAGGAGAACAATCTGAGAGTAACCATGCGGCTTCGAAACAGCTCCACGATTACAAAGTGTTGCGTGCATGACGTTGAGAGTAATGAAAGCACTTGATAGGCCTTTTCAATGGCACGCAAAGACGTTTGAAGCATGTAGATGTTTCACATGAATCGAGTACAATATTAACATAGCCATGATGCTTGTTTGTGAATTGAGAGAGAGAAAGAAGGTATAAACGGTGTAGAGGAGGGTCTTGTATTGACCAGCGTCAAGGACGGGCGCTGAAGAATACCAAAACCGCTTCCAAGGCGCTTAAAGAATAGGAGCAGTCGCCAGCAGGTCTCGGAGAGTAACCACAGTGCTTCCAAACATTTCCTGTGGCATGGAAATACATTTCGAAATAGTAAAGGGTTCACGTAAATACATTGGAGCACTAAAAGAGCCAGCGCTCTCCTCTTGAAACCAAGAGACCAACCGAAGATATTATGAAGGTCGGAGGGGCTTGGATGTCGGCCCGCGTTGAGGAGAACAATCTGAGAGTAACCATGCGGCTTCGAAACAGCTCCACGATTACAAAGTGTTGCGTGCATGACGTTGAGAGTAATGAAAGCACTTGATAGGCCTTTTCAATGGCACGCAAAGACGTTTGAAGCATGTAGATGTTTCACATGAATCGAGTACAATATTAACATAGCCATGATGCTTGTTTGTGAATTAAGAGAGAGAAAGAAGGTATAAACGGTGTAGAGGAGGGTCTTGTATTGACCAGCGTCAAGGACGGGCGCTGAAGAATACCAAAACCGCTTCCAAGGCGCTTAAAGAATAGGAGCAGTCGCCAGCAGGTCTCGGAGAGTAACCACAGTGCTTCCAAACATTTCCTGTGGCATGGAAATACATTTCGAAATAGTAAAGGGTTCACGTAAATACATTGGAGCACTAAAAGAGCCAGCGCTCTCTTCTTGAAACCAAGAGACCAACCGAAGATATTATGAAGGTCGGAGGGGCTTGGATGTCGGCCCGCGTTGAGGAGAACAATCTGAGAGTAACCATGCAGCTTCGAAACAGCTCCACGATTACAAATTGTTGCGTGCAGGTACCTTTGAGAAACATCTGTCGTTGACGTCGGGACCTGAGGGTCGTACCGAGGAGGTATAGGACTAGATTACGAAGTGATCCGACTCTGTATAGAATTTTGCCGTGTTTAGGGAAACCCGTGCATTACCGTTGGAGGATCTCGCCCCACTCCGGGCACAGTGCCGAGGAGGCCCTAATCGTCGCGTGTGGGTGTTGTTTGGTTGTTGTTTTCTGTTACTTCCCCTCTCGGAACTACATCTGTCGTTGGTCGTGTTTCATCGTTGCCGATACCACCCCATCCCTGGAGTTTCTCATCGTTTTCTCACGACGTGGCCTAGCACCTCTGTAGGTATAGCCAGTTGCCACTTCGGCCTTACAACCGAGCTACGTTGGTACACAGGGCTCTGTCACTGGTCTGTCATCTCTCACGAAAACGGACCTTCGGACAGTCTGGTGGGTTTCACTCCTCCAAGTTTGCCCCACACCGTTAATGAATCAGAGCTCGTACCCAAGCTTAGTTGTCGCAGTGCTCCAACAAGCTTTTGATGAGTGCTTGCCGATGGCATTCCAGCACAATCTTTACCCTTGCGGAAATATTTGTCTACCTCTTTGACGCCATTATAAACAGTATTGTAGACAGAACGTGGCATTCAAAATCGACGTTCAAATTCTTCTTCGAAAAAAACAGGACCGTATTGGTTGTAACATTGGTTAATAGAATTGGGTGACACAAAGAATGCATCATGTATACTCTGAGCAGCTTGTTGCCTTCCAATGTCTTTGTTTCTCTGTTTGAAGACCAAAGAACCACCATGTTTTCTATGTTTGGTGCGACATTTTTGTATTTTTCGATGCAGCAGCATTCCAAATACCACAAATGATGTAAAAGAGCTAGCTGTTTCAGCAAAAGAAAAACAGTCGCTTTCGTGATGAATGTTCATCACAAAGTCTCTGCTAGCCTCATGAAGTGCGGTTGCGAGAACTATAGAGACAATCAGCGGTGGAAATGATCGGGTATAGAGTTATAGCGTTTAAGAGACAGCTAATTAAGCTCATACACGTATCTAATATGTTTTAGCGTTATACAGTTTTACTGTCCACCGGTGGAGATGCTTTAATGACTGACTGACTACGACGGTAAAAAATAGTTAGTCATCTCAGTCATAGGAAAACTTAGGTCCTTCACGATGGCGGACGTCTACAATGATACTGAATTACGAACATATGCACAAAAATTAGAGGTTAGGTATGCTCTTTTTCACGAAAATAATCTCAAAGATTTTCAAAAAATGTTTGAAAACTTCCAATTTATTTCGATTTTTTGTTACAAGTGAGCGTAAAAGCAATTATGAGGCGCAGACTAGACTTCTACATCTTGCTGAAGGCATCGAAGGTGTTTTGGAGGACGCAAGTGCATCTTAAAGTTGACAAAAGTGAGCTGAAAAAATATTTCAAAGCTTTCTATGACTAACATGACTGACTACATGATTTTGTGTGGTGACTAGTGACTAAGGGAAATTACAATTTAGTCAGTCACAAATACGCCCCTGGTCGTATCAGATGTGCCTTTTCGCATCTACGACTGACGGTAGCCAAGGTACGAGGGACCTTCACGGAATCATTTTACCATGACACTTTATTTTCCTTCGGAATGGAAGGGACAGAACCCTCATTCCAGGAAAGTACTGATAAAAGGTACAATGTACAAAAGTCAAAGACCTTTAAAAATTTAGTTGGCACAAGAGGGCGTGCATCGATGATGATTTAGAAACTTTCATTAGAAGCTTTCAAAACACCAACAAACCGAAAGGAGCATTTATAGACATCTCGAAGGGGATAGAAAAATTGTTATTGATATCTTCTAATCATTTTTGTATTTGTCCCATAATGGACCAAGTTACTTAGTCCAAGTACTACTATGCCGCAGAGAAAAAGGAGACGAAATGTGGCGTAGAGAACATCTGTAGCGTAGAGAGCGAGAAACTTCAACAATAAAGCGGTACATCCATATGTCTTCCTGAATGGTTTCGAAGCTCACTTCTCTCGTTCGGTTTTGCCCTCCAATACCGTGTAGAGGGGACAATAAAACAAACATGTGAGGCATGCGATACATGACTTCTCGAGAACTGCTTCGAAGCTCACCTCCCTAGTCACTTTTTGCCCTCCTGTTCCATGTAAAGGGAACACTAAAACCATCGAGTGAGGCACGTATACGCTTCCCTGTACCGGATTGAAGCTCACTTTTTCGTCCGCTTTTGCCCTCCTGTTCCGTGTAAAGAGGACACTAAATCAAACGAGTGAAACTTGTATAAGTTTTCCGGTACCGATTGGAAGCTCGCCTCCATGGTCCGTTTTGCCCTCCAATTTCAGTCCAGGAGGCACTTAGCATACGACTCATTCATGGGTTTCCCCGTATCTGTTCGAAGCTCACTTCTCTCTGTTCGCATTAGCTCTCTAGCACACATTCTGCTTCCCTTATTCGACAGATTAATAATTTTCGCAAAGATGCTTCTGGTTGTTCATACGTCAGCAAACGCGTAAATGGAGATTTCGATAACATGAAAGTAGCCTAACAACATCAACCACCTTGTAAAGAGGTCCCTGCCTCAGAACCACTGCATTACGTTTCGCACCAACTTTCCAAATATTCCCATAGCGTTCTGCACACTTCCGAGAACACTTAACATCTTCAGTTTCCATGTGTTTGTGGTGGACACAAGGTTCTTCCATGTCAAAAACTTCAGACAGCTGCCAAATTCTTCCTGTTTTTCAGGAATATGAGTAACACGCTCTCTCATTTGGCGAACCAATTCGTCGTTCAATTCTCATCCATTTGATGCTCCTGAAACTGGGCTCGGTCTGGAGGATCGGAGTTGATAGGGAATGTGATCTCTGCTCCAAAGATCTACATCCGGCGATGGCCCAACAGTCATCTCTCGATGTGCCCTTTTCAACCTTTGAACCCATTCCTTAGACTCAGGCGACGTGTCCGTGTCCGTATGGTAAGGTTTGTTTGACTTAGACACAAGAACCTCGCGGCCTAGCCGGTATTGGCGTTCATTGCCGGCTTTGGTTGGAGCGTCATATCTGGAATCCAGGATCCAGTTGACAGGATCTTTCCCATTCTGCTCAAATGCATTCGGTGTTGCCCTAGATCCATCTGCCGTCCTGTGGCTTTCATCAACAACTTCATGCGGCAAACGCCAAGAGATGCCTGTTGACTGGGCATGAGTTTGCCTCCCACGTACGGAATCTCTACATTTGGTAACGTCAGAAAAATCATTGCATTTGATAGCTCTTAAACTCTCCAAGGCACTTTGCCTCTGAGATTCAACTCCTCTTTTTATATCATCAAAGATTGACAGGCTTTCTGCCGTGGGAACAAAGGTGTTGATGAGGAGAACGGCAATAGAGAGCAGTGGTGGTGAGTTGCAACTATATAATTCGAACAGAATGGAAACCTTCCATGAATCTCTGGAAATGAAACTGCTGATATTTTCGTACTTCCGCAGTTTTTTGGTGCTGATTCGAGAGCAAGTGCATACAGGAAAGTAGTGTCAATCACGGAGAGGGAGAAGTATGAGTTAGGCATACCCCATCTTCTTGTCTGCCCCTTTTCTCGAGGCCTGATTCTTGCAAAGCGCAAATAACTGCCAATTGTCAAGTCGTTGGACGCATTTCATCCTTCACTTTCTGGTGCATACCGGTATGTATCCGCATGGAACAATGCTATTCTCTGAGCCAATTCATTTGAGTTTGGGTTCGACAAAAGTGCCCATAGTCTGAAGACGACAAGTTAATGTGACAAGATTTGCACCTCCGCAATAAGCTTGGAGGTATAAAATCATTTCGATCAACTTTTTCTATCTACATGTCCTTCATCTTGCCACACTTCAATCCTTCAAGCTTGATCGAATTATTTATTGAATAGTCAATAATATATTTAGGGGGCAATAACTTCAAAATATTTTATTTAATTCCAGTTAAGTTGAAATTAATAAACCCGCTGCATGTGTGGTACTGTTGAAGAGTAACCTTCTACCCTTGGTAAACGAGATCATCATCCCACGTACCAAGGGTATCCGTATCTCCCAAGGTACGAGGGTAAATGTTGCGGTTTCTCTAGTCCTCTTCCCAGAACCTCTCCGTGTGCCTGGGGAGCCAGTCGTACCACTTGGGTTCCAACACACCAGCGGCCAACCTTTCGACAAAGTGTTGCGAGTTCTGTCCGATGCCGCGGCAAAGTTCCTCACCACCTGAGATTGAAGGCGAGAAATGAACTCCAGCATACACCCTGGACTCCCCGCACAGCTCCGCCCAGTCGCTCAGACAGTTAAGCTTGAGCTTCATTTCCTTCTCTAGAAATTCTCCAGGGTAGAACTTACTTGACCCCTTGGCAACCGTTACCTCGAACGGGTACTCATCGGTTTGATTTGTATTGGCCAGAGCATGCTCAAAAAGCGTACTGCACGTGCATGCTGAACCGGATGGGAACTCTGCGTGCGGCATAGTACGGATCAGTGGTTGCCATTCACCAGCCTTAATCTGAACCGCACCCTTTCCTGGCCCACCCCAAACGTTCACCTTACGGTTTCCAAACAAGAACTCCATGGTCTGGCCAGTAGGGCGCACCAAGTCATGGCGACGTTTCTCTTTCCAGGCGGCTACCATGGAATCAAATGTAGCCATGGCAGCTCCCATACCGTACATAATGTCCTCATCAAAGCTCAGGTCAAGGGCCGGTCCAAGAATCAAGAACCCCAACGCCGTAGCAATGCTGGGAACACCGGCGGGGTTCTCTTCAGTACGGAATGCTTTCGCTTTGTTATCGAAGAATTCTGCGAGCAAGCGTTGCTCATCGGTGAGAGTGGCGGAGGTGTCGAGCACTTCCGTCGCAAGACTCTTCAATTTGCGAATTTCTTGCTTTGTGGCGAGCTTGGCATGTGCATCGGGACGAACGTAAGGAGAATCGATCTTGCGGTCGTTCATCTCGTCACGAGTAAAGCCAAAGGCAATAGCTTGTACGGCGTATGGTACAACGCTTTCTTGGCGGAAGAAGAAGCCGCGACCATTGTCCTCGAGAAGAGGTTGCCATTTGAACGAGAATCGAATCTTCCACGGGCTATTCTTCCGGGCGTACCGGGTGTAATCAAGGAAGGGTTGAGCATAGTTGGACTGGGTCGAAGTGAGGTCTCCGTCAGAGTTCCAGCCGTCGATTTTCATCATTCGTGCAGTATCGTAACCCGCTCTGTTGCCAATGCCAATCGGAGTTGTAAGATCAGTGCTATTGTTATCTGGATCCAATCCCATCTTCGTCATAAGTTGTCTGAAGATTGAGATGTTGGAGTCCTCTCCAAAGCTTTGCGGGGAAGCTTCGTACGCACGCCATATGGAATAAAGAACTGCAGTGTTCTTGTTTTCAAAAGTATGTTCACAGGGTGGACGTTTGAAGCGAGTGCGGCCAAAGATGTCAGCCGCAGTTGGATGGTAGTTACTCCAGGCGTTCCATGCCTCGAAGTTGTAATATGTTGTCGCGCGGAATTGGATAGGAGTTTCAAGACCGTCAATGGTAATGTTGTCGAAGATGCGAGCAAAGACGATGCCAGCAGCAGACACCTCACGCTCAATAGTACTTTCCGACTGTTGGGCGACGGCAAAGGCCATCAGTAGGGTGAGTATGAAACAGCGAAAGAACTTCATTTTGGGAGTTGATGAGTGAGTTCGTTAGAATGTTTTCGTGGTGGTGGAGACGGAAAGAGAGGTTGAGTGGTGTAGGTGTTATATACAGATATGAGAAAAGAGAAGATGGGTTCTCGCGCAGGAGAAGATTGGATGTGGGGACGACATTTCGAAGTAGGTGTTAATTTCGGTGAGTTGGTAAAGCGTTGAGACGGAAGCAATGAGCCAGGCAATCGAAATAGCACGGTAAACACGGAATGGTTTTGCCATGCCATGGTTCGACAGCACCAGTTGCTCGTCGTCTTTGAAGAGTACCTCACTCGTCTGGACTCTTCACTTCCGACTTGCCAGACTCCCGTCATGTGACAGTCACGACTTGCTCATATGGCCACAATACTCAGCGACAGGACCCAAAATTATATTTGTCCAATTGTTACAGGGTTCTTCAATATGTCCAGGTTTAGAGCTCGGCCACGTGGCAGATATGTATGAAGGACAGCATTAGAAATGAAAATAGAAATGAGGGGGATGACTCTTACCCGCTCCTATGTGTGCATGTTATCATAAGACTCGGTTTTGAAGGCGCGATGCGCCAGTGGAAACGATCCCATTCTAATTGATCCGCTGCGACTGTGGGTAACAAACCATCGCACATGCACGCGGCATGGCAAAGCCTCGGCATTATTGTCGCACTTCATCAATTCAAGCGGCGAGATGCTATACCGACGGTACCTTCATCAATTCACTCACAAAAATTTTGGCGTATTTACTGTAGGTGCCTTGATCTGTGCGTGTAATGTCCTGCGTGTTTAACTCAAGAATGGTTTGAAAATCCTGTTCTGACATTGACATTATGGGCTAGAATGCTTCTAGCCCATCGAAATGAGATACCAGTTGCTTTAGACTATTGGATTCGTCTCCAATAACTGCGCTGAACGACTCTCGACCATATGCGGCCAACTAAAGAGATTTCACATGACTTGCCCAAACCCAAGTCCATTGCCTCAGTTCGGAACTCGAAGGTTTTTCGAAACCGAAAGCGAGAGATGATAAATCAGTACGTGTACTGCTTTTGAATACTACAAAATAATAATAATGATTTACAGTTAATTGAATATAATAATACTCGACTTACAGCACTGCCTTCTATCATAGAAGTTCTATGTGGCTAGACTGGAAACGTCAACACTCGTTACGAACGGCCCATATATTGATCAGTGTTTTTCAAACAGAGCGTAGGACTCCTACGGTCGGAGGCTACCATCGTAATGACATCCACATCACTGATCACAGAATCAGATGTGGGAGGATTCTGTCTAGCCCCAACGCCCACTTGAAAGCACGTTGATCTATATGAAAGTCCGCACTCTTCGGAAATGGCTGCCAAGTCGCCCGGTATGAGTCTCATGAGCGACCTGATTCGTCCGGCGAGTAGATAGTCATCATCCTCGAATCACTCGGGGCAGCTCAAGCGGTGATTCTAGTGGGAGACAGAGTTACTCAGAAAAGCTCTGGTCTCTTGGCAAGCAAAGCCGGATACATGCGTGATCAAGTGAATCGTAGTACGCTCTGGGTCGCCAGCAATCCGAAGCGCTACGTGCCAGCACTGGAAGACCCGGTCATTGGAATCGCACAAGCAGGATATGGAGAAGAATATCGACTGCACATGAACCGAAGTGATACTGTGACTTTGTCAATGCTCGCTTTGGAGGGTGCCACCAAGAAGAATAGACCAAATCTTGCAATCGGTGCTTTGATTTATTGTCGCGTTGTTAGGCAGTCGAAGAGCATGGAAACTGCGGTGTCCTGTATTGAACCGGATAGCACAAAGTGTTGATCTGGCGGGTGAGACTTTGTACGAAGAGCTGCAAAGTGGCACTATTGTTCAAGTGTCACTTGGAATGGCCAAAGCTCTGATTCGAGACGAGACTGGTCCAAGGATGCTCGGCCATGTTCCATTTCAAACACTGTCGGGGTTAATGGTAGAAGATGGGTGCAAGTGGCGAAGGAAGAACATATGTAGAATCTGCCCGAACCGTCGTTAGCGAATGCGTTCTTGGCTCACAGTGATGACATCTTTCTCGCAAATTACACCACCGGGAGCATACCCATCGCAGAAAACCTCGTCACATAGATCCCCGGTACCCAGTCGGATAACGCCTGCCGATTCGTCTTCGGACTCCACACCTGCGTCTTTCAGTTGATCGTAGGTGTTAGTTTCGAACGTGCCGTCGTCTACGTCGGCGTCGTTTGTCTCGCATGTCATATCAAGCTCGGCAGAGGAACCACTTCATCAATTTGAATACGCACTCAAAAAAGTGCTTCTCATAGGTACGAAACACGATTGAACAGCACTACGGGGGAAGCCTTGGGAGTTCTGAAACCTGTTCTTCTCAGAGCTCGACGACTGTTGTTCTCGAAGTCTACCCAAGACTTATCCAAGACGACAGTAGAAGAGAATTCCTTGTACGAGTCGCTGGCGAGTGCGTTACAATCATCGACTCGCTCCAGTATGGGCCCCCAAGCAAGTGCAATTTTCTGCTTCTCGTAGTCCGTAGCTTCCCATTTGTAGTTTCATTTAGGAAACCGTTCCTCCTGTTTCGCTTGGTTTTCCGCGGCACAGCAGAAATCGTAGGTCAAGTTGTCGCACCTCGCCTGAACGGTGTGAAGAAGTGCTATTACGGCCGAGACCCAAACAGCGGTCCTGAACAACGCCATCTAGCTGACGGGCGACTCGCAGTTGCAACTGAAAAAGAAGTAGGGGCGGGGTTTCCACCTTACGAATCACGCGTCAGTTCGTCGTATATAACAACCGACGAGCTCCTGCTGCGTGGCCTTCATGCACGCATAACGATATGACGTTGAATTAACTGCCAGTAACGGCACACAAACTGATCACTGGGCTCGAAAGATGAGTGAGCAAGAGGGATTTCGACAGAACATTTGGTCATGATCAAGAACGAGCTAACAAGGACTTGGCCGCAGCTTTGCTTCTATTCGTGACGTTGAACATTTGAAACTCGTTTGTGGCTCTTCAGGAGATGGAAATTTGCACTGCGGTCCTTGACGACGATATATGAGTCCAATACTGGCTCCGGAAGCGGCATGTCTTTCAGTTAGTTACTGTCACAATGGCCACTTTCAGCTCAGTGCTCATCGAAATATGTTAACCTCAGGTGAAGCATCGGAACCACAAAAAGACTGGGACTAGCGCATCTCCCAGTAAAGGCGACATATCTTAACTTTCTGATACGTACACACTCTATTGCAACAGTTTCCACTACACTTTCGCCGGCGCCGGCCTTCTACATGGAAGGGAAACCGTCACTTGAAGCTTCACGTAGTAGGCCCTGCTTGAAACTCGCCTCGCTTCCAGTCCGCAATGGGAGCCGTAAGTGTTTGCACCATGATGGTGGGGTGTGACCTCTTGCAGCTCGCTTGTTGCTGCAGCGCATTGAGTTATCTTCGTCCTCCGAGAAGGAAGCTACTGTACACGGTACAAGTACGACACCAAGGCTATCTGTCCGCTACAACAATGCAACCATATATTGTCCACGTTGGAAATGTGTGATCTGAACTTCTGATTCTGAAGCGATCAGGGGCCATTGACCTCCTGCCATTTCCTTTTTCTCGCAGTCGTAGCCCCTCATGGCTTCGTTAACGCACATTGGAACCCACATTGCAACTTGTTTAGTACATTGGGTAGATTCCTTCGTATCTAGCCTCACTAACAAACAGGTTACAATGTCTTGACTCACATCTACGCGAATGGCGGCAAGAAGCACCAATTCAAATAGCCACTATGATCGGCAGAACTTAACACAGACACATACTCACACGAATTATCCTCACTGACGCACATGATCATATGAATGAGCCCCTGTGGAAATACCGTAAACTGGCCCGAAGACAAAGTATTTGTCACTATACGAGGTGCCATAAGTCCTTCAAGCTGCAGCGTAACCTGCAACGGACCGCGCATCACGAGCAGCAATTCGGTGCCACGCGGGTGAAGATGGGTGAAGAATGAGCTTCCAGCCACCAGCTCAACTCGCACAACCAGAGCGTCCACGTCGGGGAAGCCTAGCAATGGGAAATCCATGGCCGATGCAGTCTCGGCGGTGATGTTATCGGTTGAGATCATGCCGCCATCTGCGGGATCGATTGCGAAATCGGCGTCAGATAGCTTGCCTCGCAGCATTTCAAGCGTCTCAAATGGAGGCAGAGAGGCCGTTGCTATGCCAAGAACGATAGCCAGCAGGAGCATAATGAGCTCGGAGGATGACATTACTGCGAGGGCTAGGGTGTGTGATTGGGCCTTTTGTGGAGACGATTCCAGATCAACTGTTTGCAGGTTGGGAGATGGGTGGGGTTCCCGGGGATGGGCGACGAACGGAAGTCACCACTTTTATGTGAGCGCAGTTTCCAGAGACGTGCCTTTCAGGTACAAACGCACCGTCGCAGAGACTATACAGATGGAGCTCGCGATGCTCCTCCTACTTCTTGTGCTCCTGATGAGAAAGAAGAAGTGGCCAATGATGAAGCAGCTCGGAAACGACTTGCTTCACAGATACCAGAATTTGCGACGGATATCCTTAAGTGTAGCCGCGACGTTGACGCCCTTATTGACGTCATCGAGGGCAAAATAAAGCAACAGAAAGGACAGGAAATATCTTTGTTCGATACTGCAAACTTCGAGAGCAATCAGGCTGGAAAAGAAATGGTGGAAGCTGTGTACGATGCACAAAAAACTACTTACTAGCGTTCGAAATCTTGTAGCTGCAAGAGAACGAGAATCCTGAGGTCTACGGTGTTTTTGAATCATCTAAGGAAGATGTTGGAGCATAAGCACTCATCAGCTTCAAGTCACACGCCGAGAGATGTAACGCAGGTGCGACGCCCAAACTGCTTTCTTCATGAAGAGAGAATCGTTCCACTTCGACGTACCACGCGAAAGGAGCATATGAGGAAGAGGGGGGAGATTTGCCTCATGATATTGTGCAGCCTAATGCCACATTATGAGAAGCAGACTTCTTGCTTTACTGGCATTCATCATTACTGAAACAGTAAACGATGTGATACCTCAACTGTTGATGACGATGTGCAGCAAGCAATGAAGTGAACGCACCCATATTCTCAAAGTGAAGCCAGTCGCCAGCCTCTAGCATGGGAAGCTTCACATCTTTGGCAATGACATTCGCAGAATCGAGCGAGGGCCCATAAAGATCATATGAACACAGTTGTCTAGCTTCGGCGCTTTTGGTCGACAGGAGTTTGCCTCAAAGCTCGAGTTCAAAATGAATGCTTCGCGAAAGGAGCCGAAAATGCCATCAGCAATGTAACATCTTTTCCTTTCAGCGTCCAAAGTGAGAACGACCTTAACCGCAAGGTTATAGGCACTGGAAGCAAAATTTCTGCCCGGTTCCGCGATGACTCTGACGTGGGGAGGGAACAAGGAACGAATCAGTGGTCGAACAGCCTCAGCAATTTGTCTAAGCGTCACATTGGTATCACCGTCATATCCGGGGAATCCACCTCCAATATCAAGAACCGAAAGCTGGATACCTTCTTCCGCGGCAACCTCAAAGACAGCACGTGAATCATGCAAAGCCTGAATGTGTGATTGCACCTGACCGCAGGCGGAACCAACGTGGAAGGCAACTCCAACGAGATTGAGTAAATAAATGCTGACGGCTTGCAGGATTGAAGAAATCTCTTTACCAAGGTTTGCACCAAACTTTGAGCTGAGCGGGCACAACGAATGTGAATCGTCAATACAAACTGGGATGACTTTGTTAGTCCGGCTGCTGTTCTTCAGCATTTTGGCTTCTTGGACGAGAGCTACAATGTCACGAGCCTTGGGAGCTTAGGGGCAAAGGTTCGATCAGAGAACGAACTATGGACCAGCCTAATTCTGATGGAGCCATCACTTGATGAAATATCTCCAATGCATCTTGGTGCTGTCTTAGGAGCAAGTTTGATTGAGAATAGTCGTTCCGACGTTCACATTGGTCACGAAATTTCCGAAGAAGTTCAAGAGTGTCTTAAGAAGATAGAGACTGAGCGCCTGCGGCTTATGGCTGTTCAAAGTGAATTTGACGTAGAGACATCTGTGTATCTTGATGCAGAACTAATGGGCTTTGGTGGAGATGTGGTCCTCAGGGGTCGCCTGGGTTGAGATGCTGCGCAACACAACGTTGCAGGAAGGCGATGCATGCCGAATTTTGAGAAGGGTGCTTGACCTCCTCAGACAGGTTCAGCATCTTCCGATCGTTAGCGGAGAGCTGAAGCGTAATGCCAAGCGAAGCATTGCCCTCCTCGACCGCTTCCCAGTGACAGACGACAGAACATATGTCGTCAAGAGCCATGAGAAAGAAGTACGAGATGTGTGATAAATAGACAGTGCTGTCTTCATCGAACAGGTTAACATCGTGCAAAAGGTGAACTCTTTGAGTACGGGTACTGGTGCTTATGATCTAGATGGATAGATTGTGTGCGTCAAGCGTCGCGGAGGAAGCAAGGTAGTAATGATAGAACCCAACAACTGCATGACCGAAACGGCGGACGATGTTGAGATGTTGCTTCCTTACGAAGGATAACTACATTTTTCTTCTTTGAAGCCTTATGCTCTCTGTGAGCTGAAGGACTCCCAACTAATTATACCATATGAATTAGCAAGCTGTAAACTCTTGGAGAGGGTGATATTCCAATGCTGTTCTTTCCTTCTCCTTTAGGATAGTCTCTTACCCCTTATTTCCATATGTTAGCTACGCTTGAAGGCGCGTTCGACATCGATGCAAACTCCCTCGCATCAGACCGCATGTGCGAAGTGAACCAGGAACCGATGGTAGTGGGCAGTTGCTATACGTATGCATATGGGCACCAACACGAGATGCGTCTGACGACTTCTATTAGACCAGAGAAAGCTGTGTCGAAACAAAAGACGATGCGATACTAGCCTCGTAGAAACTGCAACATAGGCAAACCTAAGGTCCCATTGTCAATCGCCAGAAGCCGTTGAAATCCGAAGAAGCGATTAGGGTCATTTCACCTTTACCATCTACAATCAAGTACGAGCTCTATGTGACGTTGCTCAAAGGACAGAAAATGCGGTCCCCTTGTCACAAGGTATGCGAACTGTTTCTCAAAAAGGTTTGACTAGAAGGCCCAGTCATCGAGCTCCGATCCCTCAAAACCTTTTCCCGTGCCGCCTCCTGCTCCGGGGCCACTACCTCCCGCTGGACCTAGTGTGGGTTTCTTACCCATTCCCACAGCACCCCAGAAGTCTTCGTCATCGTCGTCAGACGATACACTGTCTTTTGACTAGTTTTGAAGGGCCCGGTAGGGCACTCGATTTAGGTGAAGGTTGATCCCATATATCATCATCATCAAGTCCAAGATCTATAGGCTTGTTGCGATCTGGCGTAATTAAGAGCTTCAAGGGCGATATTTGACCGACAGCCGCCACGTTTCTGGCGTGCATGGCGGGGGAGGTCTTAAAACTGGCCAATGACTTCTCAGGTGATTTTAGCGGAGAACGTAAAACTGGAGCTGGAGCGTGAGCACCACTTAGCAAATCAGGTACTGGTTGCGTCGCCGCCGGCTTCCGGCTCCCTCCGTATCCAGAATGCTGAGACGAGAGCGGTATAGAGGAGGATGACGGTTGCCTCGAGTGGGAAGATGGGCGATTCGCCGTGCTGTGCGCAGACGACTTCTTCGTCAACGCCTCTTTCTCGAGGCGTAGCTTCTCCATCTCTGCCCTCATTTCTTCCATTTCGCGTCTCGTACGCTCAAACTCTTGTCTCTTCTTTCAAAGAGCCTCGCGGATCTGTTCTTGTACGTCATTCTGTTGCACAGCGGGTGGCGGGGGTGGAGAAGATATGATTGCTTGTTGGGGTGGCGGTGGTAATATCGCATGTTGCGATGGGAGATTAGACGCCAAATGAGGTTGAAGCGATATTGCCGCAGCAGGTGGCGCCACTCTTCCAGGAGTACGTGATCCAGAAGACGAAGGCTGTCTCCTATGACCTGGTCTTTGCACGGTATGGGCCGTTGGCGAAAGTTGTGGTATGGCAGGAATCTGTGTAGAAGGGGATGGGTGAGAATGTACAGGGTTCGGAGCTAGCGGGGATGCATGTTGTGCGTTTGGCGCCATGAGCATTGATAGCTGTTGCTCTCCTTCAACTCTGAACCAGTTCGGTCCTGACGGATCCAA
The DNA here is from genome assembly GCA_022539475.1 of Gracilaria domingensis. NCBI lineage: Eukaryota > Rhodophyta > Florideophyceae > Gracilariales > Gracilariaceae > Gracilaria > Gracilaria domingensis. The sequence continues at coordinate 62,856 of VCMS01000181.1, read as the reverse complement.
AACGGTGGGCAGAGTCTCCACAGACAGTCTTTTGTTACGAATGTTAGTGACCATGTGCATTGCGGCGCGAAACTCGTCTAGGGAAAGCTTTCCGTCCTTGGTCACGTCTGCCAGTTGCCATATTAGCTTCAACGTCGATCGAGGAAGACAACTCTTTCCGAAAAATGTGACGCCCTGTTTACCGTCAATCATTCCAAGTTTGCGGTCATCCAGTTGATGAAAGAACGAATCGTATCGGTGAACTATTTGTTTGGGCGCCGTCCATGAGAATGTTGGGTTACGTTTCTGCTGAGTAGTTGGAGACATGGGGTGCTGCGCAACGGGCTGTTCCTTGACCGGAGGAGGAGCAATGCTAGGAATAAGCTGGATTCCGCGGAAATTTCTGAGCCCAGCTTCGAACAGGGCGGCGCCTCGTTGAGCCAATGCAATCAATCGCAGCGCAATGAAGAATTGATTCTGATCAAGTTTTCCTTCTTTTCTATGATCTGCAATGTCCCAAACCTTTCTCAGCTGTCCCTTGGAAACCTTGGCAGCCCTGGAAAGAAACGGCACCGCATCAGAACCACTTATAGTATACGCGCCGTCACAAGCCTGTCCCCAATACTCCATGTACTTTGAAACCTCGCCGGGATTGAGAGCCATGTGCTGATTGGCTGGATGCTGCTCGGGTCCCTCTGGCTCAGGCGCTTCGTAAAGACCGTTAGCGCCGCGCGTAACAGGACGATCTGCGAGCGGACCCTGTCCGGGGGTACGCATTCTGAGCGGTGGGCATCATTGACGGATGCATGGACTGCATCGGATGCACGGAGGCCATGGGGAACATCGGCATGCCCGGGAATGGCATTTGAGTCGACTGGGAAAAGGCGCCAAAGTTGGGGTTCTGAAAGGAGCCATTTCCGTTAGGTCCGCAGCCGAAGTTCATGGCGTAGTGAGAGTCAGACCAGCTACAATGGTTTCATGCGTTAACCAATTGTCATACTTTCCACCACCGAAGATAAATGGAGGCATATGCCCGTCAAACAACGGAGGGCCGTCTGGATTCCAGGCCCACAAGTCCATTCCTCCGTATGTATGAAGTCTTCCATGGTTCATGACATATTGCCGCAACTTGCTTTCGTAATCCTTATGTGCTTCGTTAATATCAAGGGGTAGTCTCTCCAAATCGTATCGGGCACTGATCATAAGGTAATTCTCGAAACTTGACTTGACTTTCGGCATTGTTGAAATGAAGTCATTCATCAGGATAATGTGCCCATTGATTATCACAGCTACTTCGGCTTTCGAAGAATTAGCAATATGAAACATAGAATTGAAGAGCGGGGCCCCAAGAAAATTCTTGTCTACATCCGACCTTACATTGAGGCCATACTCAGCAGCAACTTCTTCATATCCTACTTCTAGTCCGAGAAGAGTGATTTTAGGTCTAGGGGTCAGTCTTTGCCATGATCTGATTGCTCGTAGGTTTACTTCCCGGTCTTCGCCTACGAACGGCTTTGGAGCCGTAAATAATTCAATCTCAAAGAGTTCGGGTTGAACTGAGCTCTTGGATTCGTGAAAGGTTTCGGTACCGGATGAGCGTCGATTGGAATGTCACTCAACGAAGAAAATCAAAGGCTTGTGGCTTGATGGAAGCAAACTTGTATCTAGATAAAGAAGTAGGATCAGCAAGGAGCATATGAATAGATAAAATTGAGGAGTTCGGTATATTTAATCCAGCTTCGGCCTTCTGGTTCGCTTCGCCTTCTTGTCCCGATTAACTTACAGTTCCAGATGATGGCGTGAGGCTTTGGATAACTAAGTGCTGAAGTTTCGCATGTTCTCCAGAACCCTGGATTATTTAGTGCTTGCATCAGGTGTTCGCAGCACGCACGAAAATCGGCAGGGTAGATCATTACATGATGTTTTGTACATATGGATACTGAATCTCGTCGTTACTCTGCACAACGAAAACAGAACTTGATGAAAATTTTGGTCAGTCCTCTACCGTTCCATCTTTGTCCACGGGGATTTATGGGAAAGAGGAAACGGTCCATTCTTTCTAAAACAAGAAAGAAGAAAACTTTGAGGGAAATGAAAAAAACGAAGAAACTTACTCCGTGCGTGACTTCAGCGCTATTCTACTTCCAAGCACATATTAAGCAAACGTCTCTCTGCCTCAGATAATGACACACCATCCCTTTCCCCAGCTCAAGTTTTTCGTTCTGCGTCTTTGCATAGATAAGCCAAAGCTATCCAAGCAGTCCGGAAAGAGCCAGGATTAATGACATCCTTGTCACGATCGAATCTCTCCGATCCAGCGGAGATTTCATTTGTTACGCACTCCTTGCAATATCCATCGATATCGAACATGATCTCATTGTAGGCAGCCGATAAGGAGGTTACTTGTCAAGAAAATAGTCGTGCTGATGATACTGTCCGGTGTGAAGAGAAACGCCTGAGAGAACTGTCGATTAACGACATCTTATAGAAGCAAATCCAAATAATTAACGTTCCTTTGAGGGCGAACTCCCCCGTCATTCTGTTCACTTCGGCTGTTTCACAGTCAACATTTGCATCCCTATTTCGTTGCACAGATGACAACCGGCTTTTTGTATTGTATCCAGTTAAATGCGTCCACCACATAGCAGTATACAGAGAAGATATTTCAAACTCATCATGTCGCGTCGCTTCAGTTCTACTCCCATTCGCAACAGAACATGAAACTCGGAACCAGAATGTAACAATCAGTGCGCTTAAGAGAGAGCATCCACACCACGACTCTCCGGCCACTATAAAAGGCCCCTATCAAGTCCATTCTCTCCTTCTCTTCCATCCACTACAACAATCAGTTCGCAATCCGTATCCAACTATTCTTTCGTCTTGACACTGTCATATCCACGCGCTCTAGTCGCAACCTCTCCATTACCTCTCTATTCTTATCAGACTAACTCCATTACATCTCAACAATGAACACCCAGATCCGCATCCGTGCCGTTTGTATTTCCTTCGTGGCCACTGCTGCCCTCCTCACCACTGCAAACGCCCGCGCATTCTGGTCCAACCCGCAAGCTCTCATTCCTGGCAGCCCAACCCTTTTTGCGCCATCGCTACAAACATCGACCCGCACTGGAAAGTCCTCTGATTCCATTATCAAGTTTGCCATAGCCGGCGGTAAGGTCAAGATCTATGTCAACGGCAAGAAGAAAAAGGTTAAGTCAAACACCAAGCAACTTGAGCTCCCGCTCAACACCAATGATGTCGTCGCATTCGAATGCACCAAAACCGGCTCTCCCACCAAAATGGCAGGCTTGATGGCCTCCATCAGCCACGACGGAAAGACCTATCGCACTGGTGTCGACCGCTTCAGCACCCGTGGTGGCTTCGCGAGCTGGCCGACGTGGGAGAAAAAGCACTGGGACCACTTCAAGGTATACCACGACAAGAAGACCGGTGTCACTCACAACTTTTGTCACTGGAACGACGTCGACAAGATCGACAACGACTGGACGAGTATAGACTCAAAGGCCTCTTTCATTTGGGCACTCACCGGCAAGAACAACAAGGAGGCGGCTCGCACTGTGTTCGTTCGATTTGTCGTTGGCGATGAAGGTTGTTCCAGGTAACCAGTACAGATTAGTGCCGGCAAGAACGGCGACAATGGCGATGATGATTACGATACTGACGACGACAAGGATGAAAAGAAGAACGGAAAGGGCAAGAGTAAGGGCGATGACGATGATGACGACGACGACGACGATGACAACGAAAAGAAAAAGGGCGAGGGCACAGCTCCGTGTTCTTCTAGAACTTTCTAGGGCGTGCGCGTGAATTGCCGCCGTATGCGGGCGAATTGCTGCCGCATGCAGCAGCAAAACTACTTACGAAGGTGTATAAAAGTGCGGCGGGGCAGCGACGTACTTCTGAATGTCTGGTCAGGGCTGCGGTGGCTTGATCACCCACGGTTCTAGCGGAACCAGCCGTGGCCCTCCTCCCCCGGCATTAGGTTAGTCCGGTAGATGCAGGCAGCGCTTTAGAGTGTCGGCGTTACAAGACAAACCTGTTAGTCGTAACTGCAGTTGTGTACGCAGCACATGCTATGCAGAAGCGGTGCACAGCTTACAGTAGCGCTGGAAGCGGTTTTTCGTGCCTCCGTTCTCTAAAATGGCACAATAATAAATGGTCATGCCTGCTTCTGCTTTGCGCAATATCTTTACACTGCTGGACCCAGGGAGGTCGATTGTTGTACACGTGTCCACGTTTGTGATCTTCATGTTTGGGCGGTTTCTTTGAGTTCCAACACATCCACGTCGCCGGCGTTGTATCTGATCTGCTTTGCATCCAAAAAGAAGCGCTCCTCCGCCTCGGCCAGCTCGTCCAGCTCGGCGCGCGGCAGGATGTCGCCCTCGCTCACGTTGGCAAACACTAGCGACACGCGCGTGCGATCCGCCTCGCCATGGACGTTTGTAGTACAGACTTCAAAGCGTCTTTGGACGGAGTGGGGGTAGGAGCGGGAGTAGCAATGACGGCTGGAAGAAGAGGCGGCAGCGTCGGTTGCTTCACGCGTCCGGCGCGCATTTGGTCGAAGAGCTGTCTGTCTTTGTGCTTCAGTGACCCACGCGCAGAGCGCACCAAGTAATCCCTCTGAAACGGGTCGGCGCCGGCACGCCAGAGCATGGTGGCCAGCTGCATGTGACCCATGCGTGCTGCACGATGGAGCGCAGTTCTGCCCTTTTTGGTTTGGCCGTCTATAGCAGTACCGGCATGTAACAGTGCGATGGCAACGTTCATGTGTCCGTGCGAGGCCGCGTGATGCAAGGCGTTCTGACCGTAATTGTCTGAGCTGTGCAAGTCGGCGTTGCGCTGCAGCAGCTCGTACACGACCTCCGTGTGTCCGTTCCTGGTCGCCTAGTGCAACACCTTCCGACCATTGAAGCGTGCGCTGTGCACGTAGGTGCCGCGCTGCAGCAGTTCGTTAACCACCTCCGTGTGTCCGTTCCAGGCCACTTGGTGCAACGCGTTCTCACCGTCATTGTCCGAGCTGTGCACGTCGGCGCCGCGATGCAGCAGCCACCTCCGTGTGTCCGTTCCAGGCCGCCTGGTGCAACGAGTTCTCACCGTCATTGTCTGAGCTGTGCACGTCGGCGCCGCGCTGCAGCAGCTCGCAAACCACCTCCCTGTGTCCGTTCCAGGCCTCCAAGTGCAACGCGTTCCTACCTTTGTTGTCTGAGCTGTGCACGTCGGCGCCGCGCTGCAGCAGCTCGTTAACTATCTCCCCTCACGGTCTGTTCAGGGTGCAAGTTGGTCTACTACTGCAATGTCTCCTGCCAGGTTCGTGACTTGGTCAACCACAAGGACGAGTGTGATGAGTTACAGCGTCTACAGATAGAACTATCCGATTGCGACAAGAAATTGCACCAGAGGGGTAGGTTGCCACTGATTCCATCGAGCAATCTCGAGAAATGGACCGTCCGGCTTAATCCCTGCATTAAGCGCTTTTATCAAGTGCGAAGTAGGTTAGCGAGCCTGATGGAGCATATCACTCGCAACTACGAGGTGGCACCACTGCTGGAAAAGGTTCTTGAACATCGTCTATACCTGCTGCGCCTATACGTTGACAGGTTTGATCGCAGCCAGTACATTCCCTTCACACTACTGCGCCTTGGCCAGGAGGACCGCTGTGTGGCGTTCATTACTAACTGCACACGTAACGATAATAATGACGAGGAGTTAGAGTTTCCTTCCGAACAGCCTCCATACGAACCGTTAAAGGTGGATGACTGTTTGAACACTTTTGCAGATCGATATGCTAACATGTTCGACACCGTCCCTCAGGCGCGCCTCAATTTCGTACGTACGTCGTTTTTGATCGCACTGTGCATAGTGAAGCTGCGAATCATTGCTCGCTACGAAGCAAAATGTGAGCGGATGGATTGGTTTCTTCGCACGAGCATCGGCCAACGGCTTGGAGATTGTGTACAACACATTGCGCACTACGTGGTGGGTGATGAAAGGGAGGCGGCTCGCGTGGCTGAGCAGGAGCGTCACGTCGAGCGATACCTGGAAATCATCAAGTCTCCTGACTCTACCTATCTGGAACTGATAATCAATCCTGAACTGCTCAAGAGTTGTAAGGTGATGTCGAATAGACTTCGCGCTAACACTCTCAATGAAACGATCTGGAACAGTAACCAGATGTTGACGCGCATTCCGGGCGCTATAGAGCGCTTGAAGAAGGCTCTGTTACCGCCATATTCTTGAATGATGTAACCGTCTATTCAAAGGGGTGCAGGTACTAGTATCGCACTGCGGTGTTTGACTGATGTGCCAACAAGCTGCATCGCATTACTTCATGTTGCCCGAATTGTCATTCAACTGAAGATAAGGAGCGTTCCAAGGTTGCGGATGATGCGATGGACGGCAGCGCTGGCGATTATAAAGGCGAAAAAGCGTCAGGTCCCTGGTGGTGACTTGCTGTAACTCAATATGAGAGCACGATCATTTTCTACCACAGGTACCAAAGGTGTGTTGACGAATCTTCCGAGATTCTGTAAATCCCCTAATCCCTTAATTCCCTTAGCTCCACGCCGCCGTTGTCACAGAGGAGTATCGATTTCTGGAAGATGTCGTCTCCGCCTCAGTCGCCGTTGCCCACCATTGAAGGAGAACTTTCCTCATCGTCGTGCTGTTACACCATCTCTTTTGACCAGCCCGACCCACAGGTCCGGCCGTCATGGTGCTGCAAGCTCTGCAAGAGCTCGGAGGTGCCACAACACCGCCTTATTGTGTGCGCGCAATGTGAGCTCGTGTATTACTGCAACGCCTCGTGTCAACGTCGTGACTTGCCCAACCACAAGGATGAGTGCAGAAAGCTACGTAGTCTACAGATGGAACTACTGGAGTGTACCGAGCAATTGCACCAATCGAGTGAAGTGCCGCAACCGTCGAGCAGTCAGCAGCAACAGGCCGTCAAAAAGATTCCCATCGTACGCCCGTTCTCCTTGCGCTTCAGGTTGGCGTACCTGATAGAGCGCATGACACGCAACTACGGAGTGGCACCACTACTACAGAAAGTGCTTGAATATCGACTCGAAGCGACGCGCCCTTTTAAAGGCAAATCCCTCGCCAGCCGGTGCCTTCCGTTCACTCTACTGCGTTTGAACCAAGAAGATCGCTGTGTGGCATTTATCACTAATTGGACTCGGAAGTGGTGTCTTCCCTCGAAGGCACGATCTGCAGATGTTCCGGTGAAGGTCGATGACTGGTTGAACGACTGTGTCGATCGGTACGCTAACCTGTTTGCAAACGTCCCTGGGGTGGACCCTCGCTCTGTACGAACACCGTTCCTCATGGCACTTTGCATCGTCAAGCTGCGAATCATTGCAGAATACGAAGCCAATTATCAGCGGCTGTCTGTGTTTTGAACCACAACGAGCGCGCGGCGGCTTGGCGATTGTGTGGAAAATGTTGCGCGCTACTTTTGGGGTGATAAATGTGCAGCAGTTCGAGCGGCCGAGCAGGAGCGCCACGTTGAACGCTATTTCGAAATCATCAATGACCTTGACTCTACTCACCAGGCAAAGATCGTCAACCCTGCACTGTTCAAGCCTCGCAAGATTTTATCGTATGGACTTATTATGCTCAATTAAGAAATCTGGAGCAGCAACCGGATGTTGACGAGCATTCCAGGTGCCATGGAACGCTTGAGAAAGGCGTTGTTGCCCCAATTTGCATCAACGTTATGACTGCGCATTCGTACCACAGACCGGTAGATATGGTTTCGCATCGGTGTTGATGTTTCGACACGAATCTACCTTCTTCAGGTGCATGGCACGGTTGTGTGCATTGAAGCCTCAGATGCCTTTGCAAACGGGAGACCAAACGATTTGGCACGGCGCGGTATTGAGTCGCTCTGCATGCGCGACGAGCGCACGGACGCGATTGAGATTTGATCTAAGATGAGACGCCCAATATTCAGGGTGGTGGGGGTCGCGACTCTAGTGAAGACGAAAGGCTAGATTGCTAGTGCCAAACTCTGCATGAGAGAGCCTCTCATCGAAGACTGCTACAGTCTCTGTGGGAGACGAACGAATGACCGTAGCCGTTTTGAAGAAGCCAAAACAGGGCTGAGAGACTCAGTCTGAGACAGGACATTGACGAAGCAGAGGGGTGCATATTATTCTCTCCTCTGCAAGTATTTTCTGCGTCCATCCTTCTATTTAGAGTTTTGGGCTGCTCCTGTAATCACGTAAAGCTCATCTCGCCAAGAGAAGTCGAGCAAAGATGCAGAGGTGGACTGCACCTCGACGTCTATCACGCGAGCTGCCACTGGTGTTCTCCACACCTCTAGCTCTCACTACGACTTTTTCATCGCCTGTAGTTTGCCGTTCTACACCAAATGGTTCGAATGCGCCCACTTGCCAGGCGTCACCACCTGCCAGACAAGATGTGAGGGAGCAATCCAGGATCAAAATCTTCGACACTACCCTTCCTGATGGGGACCTAAGTACGGGTGTGTCATTCTCTCATGAAGACAAACTGAGAATTGCGCATCAATTATACTTACTCGGTGTCGATGTCATAGAAGCTGGCTTTCCAGCACTGTATTCATCCGATATTAGTTCACTGACGCAAATATCACGAGAAGTAGGGAATCAAGAGAATCCACCTTCAATTTGTGCTCTTGCTCGTGCGAATCAAAAGGACATTCAAGTATCTTATGAGTCAATTCAGGATGCCCTGTTTCCTCGCGTTCATATTTTTCTGACAACTTCACGTCCGCAGTCTACCTCTCCGTCTGAGTGGTACGGAAGCAGCTTGCTACGAAAGGCAGAAAGCGCAGTTCGATATGCGAAAAGCCTTTGCGCTGACGTGAATTTCTGCAGCAGATGCGTTTCGAAGTGATCGAAACTTGCTTGCTGAGATAATCGACCGTGCGATTCAAGCAGGAGCAACAACCATAAGTATACCAGACACATACGGGACATCTTTACCATCAGAAATATCATCCTTGTTCAACTTCGTACGTCAGCAAGCAAACCAAGAAAAGGATGTGACCTTTTCTATTCACGCACACAATGACCTCGGCCTGGCAGTTGCGAACAGTCTGAATGCTATTCAAAGTGGCGCTAGACAAGTCGAAGTTTCAGTTAATGGAATTGGAGCAAGAGCTGGTAATGCTTCGCTTGGCTTGAAGAAGTTGCCATGGCACTTTTTGTTAGGAGAGAGGCGTTTTGTGACATACTTAGTGCCGACGGAGAACAGTTTATCGAGCAGCTAACAAATATTAGGCGTCATCATTTGATTGAAACTTCTCGGATGGTTTCGAAGCGTTCTGGTATCATTGTGCAAGCAAACGAGGCTATCGTAGGTGCTAATGCTTCGTCATTCATTTATCCAGATCGAACTTAGCCCGTTTCACATGCGTTTTTCATTGCTTTTTTCCTTCCTACTAGTGTTAACTGTTTGTTTCGAGAAAAACTCGATTGCCATCCTTTGAGTTTTAAGCTGCCAATATAGGAACCGGCTTTGTTGCAAATGAATCGCAGATAGCACGTGCCGCCCCATGTCATATAAATGAATGAATGAATGAATGAAGCCTTTATTTCAATGTCATATCCGATGAGCGAACGAACGAGACCCATCGGTTGAGCGTGCGTCGCGAGATTTATAAATTGCGCGACGCTGCGCGCCTTCTTTGTCATAATATGTGGGAGGTCAATCCAAGAGGACTGTCCAGCCAAGCATTGCTGGTACAGAGCTTCAGCGTTTGTCATTGATAAGAATCTGAAATCCACCTCCAGGGGGCGCATTGGATGGATCGGAACGGTTCGGCGGTGCTGAGAGCGTGCCTGCGCATGCAGCAGCTTCTTTGAGGTCCAACACATCCACGTCGCCGGCGTTGTACTGTATCTGATCTGCTTTGCATCCAAAAGGTCCTTTTGGATTGAGTGCGATAGCCTATGGCTGCGTATTGTGTACAGGGGTACGCACAGCTTTGTAGATATAAACAGTTATTTCGTCTCCATCACGGAGTCAATAGCACTCCTCCCGCTTGTGTAAGGGCATTGTTTATTTTGGAGAAAGATATCTGTCCCCTAAAGAGCCACAGCACCGTAACTATCTCTGCACTGGTTCACCAGCACTTGAAACACGTCGGCTGCAAGAACCTTCCTAACTTTTTTACCAGGCCGGTGCTATCCAGTTGTCTCAATCATGAAGAAGTCGACCTTTGTCTCCCCTATTGTGAGCCTCAACTCTTCCGGTTCCATGTGGACCAAAGCCGTCCCCATGGATGTGCGCCGACCGCGCATGTTTGCTGGTCGCCGTCTTGTGCAACCACTACAAATGATTGTTACCAGAGAGTCTCAAACCGCTCCAAATGAAACTAGAGTTCCCAAGAGAACTCCTACGAAGCATGATACGGCAACAGGCCGTGACCCGGATCGTGTCAAGATATTTGATACTACACTCTGCGATGGAGAACAGAGTCCCGGAGCCACTCTCACTGCGGACGAAAAGAAGATCATTGCCCGGCAGCTTGCTAAGCTTGGAGTTGACATCATTGAAGCTGGGTTCCCCATTGCGTCAGATGGTGATTTCGAAGCGGTGAAAGCGATTGCAGTGGAGACTGGGAATTCCGAGAATCCTCCGATCATCTGCGGCCTCGCCCGTGCGCTAGAGAAAGATATATCAAGATGTTACGAGGCCATCAAGTATGCTGGTTTCCCAAGGATTCATACATTTATTGCGACGTCCGATCTGCATATGGCACACAAACTGAAGAAGACCAGAGAGGAAGTTCTTGAGATTACTACGAAGATGGTCACCTACGCCAGAAGCCTTTGCAAAGATGTAGAGTTCTCTGCAGAGGATGCTATTCGCTCCGATCCTGAGTTTCTTTGTCAGGTGTTCACGCGCGCTATAGAGGCTGGAGCTACCACCATTAACGTGCCTGATACCGTCGGTTATACCACTCCAGCTGAGTTCGGTTATTTGATAAGGTACCTTCGGGAAAACGTACATGGACTAGACAATGTCACCATTTCGGTACACGGTCATGATGATCTTGGAATGGCAGTTGCCAACTTTCTGTGTGCGGTAGAGAACGGAGCCAGGCAGATGGAAGTGACAATCAATGGTATTGGCGAACGCGCGGGAAATGCTTCCCTGGAAGAAGTGGTGATGGCCCTTCACGTACGTCGTCGCTATTACAATTCTCGTCTAGGAAGACCAGAAGAAAGCGAAGCACCAATTACGAACATTGAACATACTGAAATTTACAACACCTCAAGAATGGTATCCAACCTCACTGGACTAATGGTGCAGCCGAACAAAGCAATCGTTGGGGCAAATGCATTTGCGCATGAAAGTGGAATACATCAGGACGGCGTGCTGAAGCATAGGCAGACATATGAGATTATGGATGCTCGTTCGATCGGTTTGTCCGAAAATCTTATTGTTCTCGGCAAGCACTCAGGACGTCACGCGTTCAAGAAACGTCTTCAGCACATTGGGTACGATGTAAATAAGGAAGAAGTAGAACGAGCTTTCCGGAGATTCAAAGATCTAGCAGACAAGAAGAAGGTGGTCTCAGAGGCGGACATTGAATCTCTAGTCAACGATGAGGTACGCCACGTTCCACAAGTGGTCCAACTTCGTCGCATTCAAGTACAATGCGGTGACCACTGTATCCCAACAGCAACAGTAACCTTACAGTTTGCTGAAACTGAAGATGAACTCACGATGTCCTCAACTGGAACCGGTCCAGTTGATGCTGCATTTAATGCTATCAACACAGTTGTCCAGGGCAAAGTTGACGTAAACCTTCAGGAGTTCAAAGTCAGGTCTGTTACGGAAGGAATAGATGCTCTTGGAGAAGTGGCCGTGAGAGTAACCGATGGCTTTAACGGACTTCAATACACTGGTTTCTCCGTGAACACAGACGTTGTTGTCGCTTCTGCACAGGCTTCTGTTAATGCCATTAATCGTTGTCAACTCTCTCGGGAGCAACCGCAACCGATTCACCCGCAATTCGGAAGTGTATAGGGCCAGCACCTGCAGTTCGTCTGCGCTGTCCAGTCCCAACATATCGCACGCCGCGCCGCCTGACGACGACGACGACGACACGTCAGAGTTTGGTCGCGGCTGGTCGTCGCTGCGCGCGAGCAGCGGCGCGTCCAACCGGCGCGAGAACGCGCGCAAGACGCGGCCGGCGCCGGACGGCTGAAGCTTCGCGCCGGACGAGCGCAGTGAGCCGAGCGCGCCCGGCTGGTGTACTTCCTTGCCAGAGGATCGCGACCGAGACGCGTGGCAGCAGTCGGCGCCGGCGGAACCGACTGCGGACAGGGACCGCGACAAGGCCGGCAAGGACAAGAGTGACAAGAACAAGGCTGACAAGAACAGGGCCGACAAGGACAATGACGACGACAAGATCAATGGTGACGCCGAGAAAGAAGATGGCTGGAGCAATGGCGACAAGCGCAAAGCAGACAGCAAAGCTGACAGTGAGCTCACGCCGTCACGCGCCTTCGTCTCCAACTGGAATGACGCGCCGGCGTCTCCGGCGTCGCCGCCCGCCAGCCGCGCTGGTGACAAGCAGCGCGAGCAGCCAGGCGGCTGGCCGTCTGCGTGGGGCTCTGCGCTGGATGACGCGGGCGATGACGGCTACCAGCACGACACCGACTCCAGCTCGCGGCGGCCGTCGTCGCGCGGGCGCACGCTGCCGCCCACCAAGCACCCGTCGCGGCTGCCGAGCGCCGACCGCCGGCTGCTGAGCGCGCAGCGCCCGCGGCGCCGCGACGTGGAGGCCGGCGGCGACGCGGCCGACACGGCCGCGCCTCTGTCCATCGCGGACGTGGGCGCGTACGGCTGCGCCGGCTTCGTGGTGGGCGTGCTGGCGGGCGTGGCGGCGCTGCCGTGCTGGGCGGGCGCCGTGCTGGCCACCACGCGGTGCTGCGCCAAGATGGGCGGCCTCAAGAGGCGGCAGCGGCTGTACTCGTTCTGCGTCGGCTTCGTGGTCGGCCTCGTGGTGCAGGTGTTTGTGCTCGTGGTGGCGCTGGTCGTCAGCCAGTCGCGCGGCTGAGCGTTCGTCAAAGGCGCGGCCGTGTATGAGCGCGCCGACAGCGCGTCTTGTCATCGTGGCGCCGCAACCCTAACGCGTCTTGCCTCCCCGCCGGTTAGATCGGGCGCGCGCCGGGTCTGCGCGTCACGCACCACTTGCCGTAGCTCGTTGTTGGGCATTATCTCCGTCACGCGACTTGCGTGTTTTTAGCTGCTTGGCACTGTCTCCAGTAAACTCAAGGCGTACGATTTCTAGGCACCCTGTTGCTCATCATCTCCTCAATCCCTCTTGACGGAGGATGCAGCGATGGCCTTTGCCAGCGTTTGTTATCAGGGCATTACAGCGCTGCCTGTGTTGCTCCATCGAGGAGGAAAACGTCGTGGCAGGAGCATCAAGAGTGAGGTGACGGTAACCGGGAGGGCGATAGCAGTGTCATCAATTTGAATCACGTCATGCACCACAGAAACAGCGAGCTCCCTCTCCCGTGGCGCAACAGCTATAGAGACATTTGGTCTCACACAAGAAATTGGATACTTCACATGCCATAACATATCGACAGCGTTCGCCACGTTGCTATTATAGCTTCAAGCGCAACAGCAACGATACATTTCTGCCTTTGCTTGCGCACACAACGCAATGTTGGATGGATGAGCTGTTCCCTCATCGCTTGTATTACGTTTACTTTTCCGCATCGACGACGATTTCTCTGAAAACGTTGTGCTGTGAGGAGAATGGAGCAAGACTCCTGCAGAGTGTTTCATAGGCGCAAGAGCTGCCATATTTGTATGCTTCGAAGCATGGTTTGGGTTATCGAAGAGCCTCTTCTACGTGTACATTCAGAGCGCTGCAAGCTCCGCTTGCGGTTGGTGCTCTCCAAGTTGAGCGATTGTTGAAGCTGTCCAAGCCGATGGAAATAAGGTTGCTTTTCCGCCACGTTTAACGATGGCCTCGCGATGTTCCTTCTGCACAAAACATGGTTGAAGTTGTAAGCAGGTTTCATCTACGATAGGACATGGAACGGTTGAAGAGATTTGGGCGCATTTGGTTGGTGGCGTTATCATATGGACGCAAATGCCCTAAGTGGCGTAGATACTTGTAGAAGTTGGATGAAAAGTTTTGTTCGATGACTGCTGGTGGTTGATCTTTTGGTCAAAATATGCAAAAGTACATGTTTACAAAAGCACTTGGCCAGAAGGTTGTGACGTTCAAAAGCTTTTGACCAACGCAAGGAGACGTGAAACGCAATGGAAGTAACAGGTGTAGTTTGCACCGACGAGCAATGACATTGCCAGGGTGGCAAATCCATTTAATATGATACCGTCGTTGTCTACCTTTGGTACTGCGCTCTTCAATTGTAATGGGCAGCGGTGGTGCGTTTGGGAATCGTGAGCGCCGAATTGAAGCATGGCGTGTACACGTACCCCTTACAGTCCTCAGTTCAATAATATTATGAGTTGTCGAGTTACGGCGCCAAAGTGGCGCGCGAATTCGCACCGACTTGGTGCCGCCGCGCGTTGACGTCACACCGCGGCGGGGCAGCGTCCGAGGGGGGCGCGGGCGCCATCTGCCGCTGTCGCGCGAGCGCTCACCACGCGCGCGCGTGCGCTCGCGAGTCGGTCTGCCGCGATGCCGCCGCCGCATCGCCGCATCGCCACGCCGCCCGCGCCGCGCGCCGCGCATCGACCGCCGCCATGACGCCCGCGCGCCGCCGCCGCCGCCGCCTCCCCGCCGCGCACCTCGCGCTCGTGCTCGCGCTGCTCGCGCCGCTCGCCGCGCGCGCGGCCACGCGCACGCGCGTCGTGCACCTGTCCATCGAGCGCGCGCGCTGGGACTACTACCCGCCGCCGCGCGCGCTCGATCGCTGCACGGGCGCGCCGCTCGCGCCCGACCAGCGCCTCTTCGTGGGCGGCGCCGCCGGCGGCGCCGCCGGCCACCGCCGCTTCGCGCCCACCTCCGCGTACGACAAGCTCGTGTTCCGCCGCTACGCCGCCACCTTCTCGGCGCGCCTGCCGCGCGCGCGCCGCGAGCAGCACCTCGCGCTGCTGGGCCCCGCGCTGTGCGCCGCCGTCGGCGACCGCCTCGTCGTCGTGCTGCGCGCGCCGCCCGCTGCGCGCGGCCAGCGCGGCCTGTTCTCGATCGGCTTCCAGCTGCACGGGCTGCGCCGCGTGGGGCCGCACGCGCTGCTGCGCCGCCCGCGGCAGGTGGTGCGCCTCGAGTTCCGCGTCACGCGCGCGGCGGCGCCTGCGCCGCGCGCAAGCGCCTACGCGCGCATGCTGCTGTACCGCGCTACGCTGCGCGGCCGCGCGCCGGACGGCGCCGCCGCCGCGTACCGCGGGCTGCTGGGGCCCGCCGTCGTGTACCGCCGCGGCGCGCTGTCGCGCCGCGCCACACCCACGCGCGTGCGCCGCGAGCTGTTCGCCGTGCTGTGGGTGGGCGACGAGAACGTGGGCGGCGAGCGGGGCGACGAGCGCGAGGGCAACCTCATGCACTCCGTCAACGGCCGCGTGTTCTGCGCGCTGCCGCGCTTCGAGCTGGTGGAGAGCCAGCGCTCGCGCCTGTACCTGGGCGCCTTGGGCAACGAGGTGGACGTGCACACCGCGCACCTGCACGGCCTGGTGGGCGTCTCTGCGGGGGGCGAGCACGCCGATTCGGTGCGCTTGCTGCCGGGCTCCACGGCCACGCTGGAGCTCGTGCCGGATAACGTGGGCGAATGACTGTTCCACTGCCACGTCAACGACCACCTGCACGCCGGCATGGAGGCGCTGCTCTCCGTGCGGCCTACCGCCGACGAGCGCGACAAGACAACGCCGTTCGTGCCGAGCAGACGGCGCGTGTACTACGTGCAGGCGGAAGACGTGCAGTGCGACTACGCGCCGCGCGCGCGCAACCGCTGCGACCGCAAGCCGTTCGGCGAGGACGAGCGTATCTTTGTGGATCACGCCTTCGAGATCCGGCTGGCTGCCAACGTCACCGCGTCGGCCATCGGCTCAAATTACCGTAAGTCGCGCTACGTGCAGTACACCGACCGCACCTTCTCGGAGCGCGTGGCGCGCGACGCCGACCACGAGCACCTCGGGCTATTGGGCCACGTGCTGCGCGCGCGCCTTGGCGAGGAGATTGTGATTCATTTCCTCAATCGCGCGTCGGTCACGGTGTCCATGCACCCGCACGGCGTGCTGTATGACAAGGCCAACGAGGGCGCGCCGTACAACGACGGCACGTCGCGCGACCAGAAGCGCGACGACCGCGTCGCGCCGGGTGGCAGCTATACCTACCTCAGGCAGGTGCCGGAGCGCGCGGGGCCGAGCCCGGGGGAGCGGCAGCACACCAAGCTGTAGATCTATCACAGCCGCAACAGATCTTAGATACGTATGCTGGGCTGTTTGGCGCCATTGTCGTGGTGGCGAACGACGCCGCGTTTGATGAGCACACTTTGCTGCCGTCGGACGGCACGAGGGAGGTGTCCTTGCACATGAGCGTCATGAATGAAGCTGAGAGCTTTCATTTTGAGGAGAATGTGTTGAGGGGCAAGGCGAACAGACGGCTTTCAGCCGAAGAGCCGCACGAGCTGATGGAGAACGAGGACTTTCAAGAGTCCAACTTGATGCACTCTATCAATGGGTATGTCTACTGCAACGGGACGCTCATCACCCTCTCTCAGGGACAACCAACGCGCTTCTACTTCTACACGTTGGGGACGGAAGGTACGCTTCCTCTTTTCCAGCAACAGCGCGGCGTATGCGTTCTTTCTTCTTTGTCAACCTGTTAACCCCTTTCTTGCGTGAGAACTTCTTTGCGACAGTGGACCTGCATACACCCATGATTGGGAACGAGGTGTTGCAGCTCGATGTCAAGGCCAGCCGCGGCTCTGGTGCCCTACTTGCGGGCTCTTTTTCTAGCGCTCTCGTGTTCCCGCGCCATACGGGATTGAACGAACTGCGGTGCAATGTGAATGACCACATCATCGCGGGCATGAAGGCCTTATATTTCGTTGGTACCAAGGGTAACGTGTCAACATCAGTGGTGGTCGATCTCGAGGATGTTGATGTCACGCACTACATTGCGGCGGATGAGATCGACTGGGACTACGCACCTCTCGGAAGAGATGGGTGCACTGGCGACCCTTTCGGCGAAGACGAACTGGTCTTTACGGAACCTGGCCCAGTTACGCCCGGCTCGCGTTATATCAAGGCCGTTTATCGAGAGTATCGTGATGCTACATTCTCCCGTCTAAAGGGCGGCGGAAAGCGCTCCTTCTCCGGCGTGGTTGGTCTTCTACTGCATTTTGAGGTTGGAGAAGTTGTTCGAATTGTGTTCCAAAACAACTTGCGCTTCAGTACTAATATCAATTTTGTTGGTCTGGAGCTGCTCAATTCTACTTCTGCAGGTGCGTTAGCAGTTTCTCCCGCCGATAGGGTGACCTATCTCTTCCGCGTGAGACGCGAGGCAGGTCCTTCGAGGTCGGATCTTAATGCTGTGCCGTATGTCTACTATTCCTCCGTGGACCCTATTTCTCACACTGCGGCGGGCCTAACTGGCGTCATTGCTGTGACAAAGCATGGTCGATTGCGAAAGCGAAGCAGGCTACCCAAGGGCACGAGAAGAGCGTACCCGTTGCTTCTCCAAATCTTTAGAGAGAATGATTCGCCGCTGATTCGGAGAAGCTTGCAAAAGTTTGCGTTGAACGCGGGCAATGCCACATCGGCGCTTCTGGAGCAGCTGGCGGAAGATGAGGATTGGTTGGAAAGCAATGCTATGCATAGTATCAACGGGTACCTGTACGGCAACAATCCGCTGATTAGAGCGAAGGCTCCGTCGGTTATCCGCTTCTACGTGTTTGGATACGGCAGCGAGGCATCAATGCATTCGCCGGTTTGGATGGGTCAGATTGTGCAAAGGACAGTTTACAGGGGAAACGCGGCAAATGGAGTGCAGATCATGCCGTTCAATGCGGAGACTGTGGATGTGAAAGCAGTGAACACAGGAAAGTGGCCGATCATCTGCAAAGTTGCAGATCATGTTGTCGGTGGAATGAAGTTGTGCATGAGGGTCAGCTGACTTGCTCGTTACAGTCATGGTCAGAGTGGGTTTACCACTGCTGTCTCTTCCTCTTTCAAAGATGAGTCTTTGCAAGGAATTAACTCAGCCAGCTTTCCGATCCGATCCTATCCATTCATTATATGGCGATAACCATCTGCGTGACAACATGACTTGCAGACTTGATAATATATCTCTTCAACGTCAAACACGGGTGGTACTGGGCGTGTTACCTTCGTGGTATTTGTTCCCGCACTGCACACCACTTCGAAGTAATTCAAAATGTCCTTTGCTCCTTGCTTTTCTCCTTCGCGAAGTCATTGAATTGTGCATGCTCTCCACGCTCCTCGACAAATTCTGTCATATGTGGATAGAAATACATCCATAGTCATCCCAATTCCACGAGAGGAAGAAGTACAGTGGTCCTCTTGGAACGACATTGCCAATGTACAGCAACCCATTTTGTTTCAAGCATGTTCTCGCCTTGTCCCATGTCGCCGCTTAAACTTCGTGCGCATTCGAGGACAAGATGTAAGCACCAAACACTTGCGCGCTTTGAAGCGCGATACGTCAACGCCACGACCGAACCCCGATTCTCTCACGAGAAACTGTCCACTTCCACTCCTTCTCCGTCCGGCAGCCACGTCACTCTACCCTTCGATTCGTTCACCCTTACAAGTTAGATACATCTATTCTCGCTCGTGTGGTGCTGATAAGTATCAATCTGTAAGCCGTGGACGTTCGCGTTAATGATTCCTGAAGTGGAGTTCCACTCACTGGTTTGGGCTGGGTGCAAGGGAACCCGGTTCTGCTAGAGTGATCCTGAAAAGGAAACAGGTCACCCTGTTCTGCACTTTCACGCAGAAACGCTACTCTAGATGGAACCAAGCCTTGTAAGCAGGCATCGAAAGCAACCCAGAAGCGCGCTAGTCCCCAATCTGGAAACCCAAATCGTACTCTTAAGACACAGACGACTAGCGCGCCGTCAATCAAACGTCGTACTCAGGACAAACCAGCTCCATACCCATCGTAAATCGCCATCGGTCGCAGTCTTCAGCGTTGAATATCTACAGCATGTATCGCATCGCCATGAGGTTCCCGAGATGCTTATTCCTTGCCATTATGGTTCATGTATGCGCAGGGCATCAGATTCTTACGGGGGAGACCGGACGATATGCCGGATCTAACCAGCACTCGTAGACAGCATCTCTTAACGGTCCTGTTCTTCTTCAAGATATCTACATGCTGGAAAAGGTCCGCCGTCTCAATCATGAACGCATCCCAGAACGAGTTGTACACGGAAGAGAAGCAGGTGCTCACGGCTGTTTCCAGCCGTATGAATCCCTGGCTCATCTTACGAGAGCGAAAGTTTTCAAGACCAAAGCCAAGACAGAAGTGTTTGTCCTCTTTTCAACTGTGATCCATGGAAAAGACTCGCCGGAGACCGTCAGAGATCCGAGAGGGTTTGCGATCAAATTCAAGACGGAGGAGGGAACTTGGGATCTGGTCGGAAACAACTTGCCGGTCTTCTTCATTCGCGATGCCATTAAGTTCCCGGATATGGTGGACAGCTTGAAGCCCGATCCGGTCACAAACCTGCAGGACCCGAACCGTTTCTTCGATTTCTTCTCCGCATTGGGCGGAATGGCCACCAACATGCTCACTCACGTGTATTCGGACCTTGGCATTCCGGCTTCCTATCGGTTCATGGATGGAAACTCTGTGCATGCTTTCAAGTTTGTTAATAAGAATCGGGAGGTCACATATGTGAAGTTCCGGTGGTTCACCAATCAAGGTGTTCGAAACCTTACTCGCAAAGAGGCGGCACGCATTCAGTCTGAGAGTCTCAGCCGCGCTACGAAGGATCTCCACGACGCTATTGAACGGAAGGATTTCCCGTCATGGGAGCTGGCCATTCAGACCATGAAACCGGAACAGCTTGACGACTTTGAGTTCAATCCCCTCGATGCGACAAAGGAGTGGCCTGTACATCAGTTCCCTTTCACGCCAATCGGCAAGATTTTGCTTGATCGAATCCCGGCGAACTTCCACATCTTCTCAGAGCAATCTACGTTCGACCCTGGAAACTTCCTCCCAGCAGCGGTAGAGCCTTCGGAGCTCACAGAACAGCATCGGTGACAAGCGATGTGGGCAGTTCTGGAGCGTTGTTCTGCGCTGAAGGAGCGCTGGTTCGTGCATGCTCCGGGCGGCGTCACCGTCCCGATGAGCGTGGCATGTCAGCTGAATCGGCGGTATTCTATCCGGACATGTATGGCATAAATCGCGGCTGGATACCTCGGCAGTACTGGATACCACGTATGCAAACAAAGCACTTGGGGCACCCGTTTGATGTTCGACGTATGTTGCACACCATGCACGAAGTACGACGAAGATCAACCGTGATGAAGGCTTCCTCAGGATAACGGAACACCTGAGCCACTAGCTAAATAAAGTTTCGACGACGGTTTCTATGCAATCCCCGCGGCATCTCGAGGTCGTCTTCTTAGGTCATGGCTTATGGTGGTGTTCGACTGTTTGGAGACCGCGAACGCTTCCATGGCCGAAAGCGGCAAATGGATTTCGATCTTTGTTACAAACGTTGGTGTTCATCAAAGCTATCAAGGCAAAAGGTGCAGCTGAGACGCGCGAAGACCGCTTGCGTACGGACGGAAACCTGCCGGCTGTGTGCTGCCGGCATGCGTGGTGTCAAGGGACGCTGGATGCACGAGGTGTGATACGCGACTCACGAGGTCAAAGCGTGAACTACCCGCTGCGTGGTGCCGAGCTTGGGAACGACAAGTGGATGAAGCGGTTTGAGCGAGAGATGATTCGCAAGTCACTGGCTTCCGATGCCGATGGCGAAGTGACTGCCGCGCAAGCGGCGGCGAAGCTAGCTGTGGTGCTCGAGATGTTGGACAACGTTGCACTGCCATTGCCCCCCGCTACTAAATTACGGGGGGCATTGGTGAATACGTCATTTTTGCTGCTGCAGCAGTACAACTGCTCACCATAAGTGCTCATGATCTCCGTATTCGAGCAACCCCCGGTCCGCACTGATCACGTTTCACAAGAGCGTCAAAGAGCACGATGGCGTCTACCAGAGGTATACCAAGTTGGTATTACCAACGGTGTTAACGTGCACCACTCTACTCTGCCGTGCCAGCCACTGCGCTCCGGCACAGCATTGCATGCACCGTCTCCCAGCTTACGTCGATCTTGTTTACATACTCCTGCCCACAGCCCGCTGCTCCTGTTCCCGCAATCGGTCGCTCCGCCCAATGCCAACTTGCACCACTCCACTCTGCCGTGCCAGCCGCTCCGACACAGCATCGCATGCACCGTCTTCCAGCTTACGTCGATCTTTTCTGGATACCCCTGCCCACAGCCCGCTGCTCCTGTTCACGCAATCGGTCGCTCCGCCCAATGCCAACGTGCACCACTCCACTCTGCCGTGCCAGCCACTCCGCTTCGACACAGCATCGCATGCACCGTCATCCAGCTTACGTCGATCTTGTCTGCATACCCCTTCCCTCAGCTCGCTGCTCTTGTTTCCGCAATCGGTCGCTGCGCCCAATGCGATCCGTTCCGCCTGCTCCTCATCTCCGCCATCACCAGCATCTTAATCAACTCGCTTCTTCTTTCTCTTATATCCCCATGACTGCTCCGCTGTCATCGCCGTGTTCTCAGCACACGCATCACGCCTTTTTAACTCTCCACAAACTTCGTGTCCCGTCGGTCTCCCTGTCTCACGTCAGCAACTACTTGCCACTGTCATGCATCGTAAGCATTATTCCATATACGCAGCGGATCTATCTGTCGTTCTCAGGCAGGTCAATCTGTTTCGAACCTTGTAGCCAGATATCACCCCATACTACGCTGTCAAATGTAATCCTGATCCAGTCCTTTCAAGCGTTTTGTCTCGTATTGGATTATCGTTCGATTGTGCATCGCAACAAGAAATTGACCTCGTTTAAGATGCACTGCGCGCTCCACACGGTGGTCAAACGCTAGATCAACGGATGTTATTGGCCAACCCTTACAAGATTATTGAAGATATCAAATACGTACGTTCCAGGAAAGACCCCGTGCCAGAAGTAGTAAGACAACGAGTTGGAGACGTGGGTTGAGGAACTACTGAGCGAAGGGAAAGGCATCGCTGTTCCTGAGCAGCGGCAGTAAGCATGCGGTGAGGGAGCAAAACGTTGGGCTAATGCAAACGATGGTTCGTAAGCGAATAGAACTAAACAAAACGTCCCTCAACAGCACATTTCTGCTTATGAGACATTCAACTTTTAATCTTTCTACTAAACCTACTCATCCTCTTCTTCTTCTTCGTCTTCTTCCATCACCACTAAGAAATGCTCCATTGCAACCTTCACACCTTTTTCGTATTCCACCCGACCGATATGAATGTAAGCACTAAGAAGTTGTTCCGCACTTGTATTCATCCTTTTCCCTAACAACTCCAAAAACTCTTTCTCTGCCAAATCCTTTCCGATACGGCCACTACTATAGGCGTGCATCATAGAAGTTGCAAAGCTTGCACGAACCACCATTGAAGTCACAAACTCGTAGCGCCGGCTAATATTGATCATAAACGTCCGCAACGAATGTGTTATCTGCCTCGTGCAAAGACAAGTTCCTTCCCGGGAATGCATCAACAAACGAACATCGACACCTTCATCTACAAAGCTTAATTTCTCTCTCAAGTACGCTCGCATAACTCGCTTATGAAATTCCACAAACTGCTTCATCGAAATGGGAAACAAAACCGACGGGAAGCTGGCATCTCTTTCTCTCTTATCTGAATTGCACCTCAGACTAAAGAAGTCTCCAAACGCGGTTGATTCGACACGATCCAGTTCTGCAACACTCGGTAGCTGCAAGCTCGCTATCGCCTGTGGCCTCTGACCTCCGCAAGAAAACGCAATTGCTGCCAGAAAGTTAAGGAACCATTTGTGCAATAGATCCTCATTCTTTCCCAGCCTTCTCGTAAACGACCCAACTTCCTTTGCCTCATCAAGAACGTACGTGTTCATAATGTCCTTCAACTTGTGTTTTGCGATGGACAAAGCCTTCCGTAGGTCAGCATCGAAGAGTAA
The DNA here is from genome assembly GCA_022539475.1 of Gracilaria domingensis. NCBI lineage: Eukaryota > Rhodophyta > Florideophyceae > Gracilariales > Gracilariaceae > Gracilaria > Gracilaria domingensis. The sequence goes on along the minus strand of VCMS01000181.1, from coordinate 39,678 downwards.
GGTGTGGTTCTTCTCCGAAATGTCAATAAGGCGCTGACGACGTCTATTTCTGCGCCCAGCGCGCTTAGATTCTGCCGCCACACTTCTAAGATACTTGGCCACCATCTGTAGCTTGGCCTCTATGTCCTTGGCTTCCCGCAAACGAATTATAGCAACATTGATGATTGTTAGCAAATGGTTGCACTTCGACGCAACGGTAAAGAGAAGATGTGATTGTAAAATGATTCATAAATACTTGAACGGCTTCGGTGTCGCTTAGCGCTTGAAACAGTATATTCTTCTGATAACCGATATCCTTTCCAACTAGGCCTATTGCGATTACGAAACGCATGAACTGGCCAGCGGTGCATCGCAAGCCATCGAATGGTTGTGACTTTCTCTTTCTGAATACCACCTTAGATCGGAACTTAACATCGAAGACAGTCTCAAGGTCAAAGCTATTCGTGACATCCATTCGAAGACCACTATAGACGACAGTCCCGCGTTTCTTCTCGGTGTTCTCTTCCATTCTTCCCTCAGGGCTATCAAAGAAATCCCCGTCGAGAACTGTGATTTGATTGACCATGCTCTCCCACGACTCCCTTTTGGAAGAAAACGGCTCCACCATATCAAACGACGCGCGGCTGCGAGATCCGCGTCGTCGGAAGAGTACCGGGGATTGCTTGTGTTGCGGTAGGAGTTTTCTTTGACCTTCCAATAGTGTTCGGAGGCGAGTGCGAGGATCCACAGAATTCTGTTGTTCGGATGCGGTTGGCAGCTGGAGTGCTTGAGGCTGCTGCGGCGGCGGGAAAGAGCTCCCTGACTCAGACTCGGACTCCTCCTCCTCGCCAAAAAGGTTGGGAGGTGGCGAGGGGGAGAGGTGACCGTCGTCCTCAGAGTCGGTGGCGGGAATTACGATTCGCCGTCGAACCATGTCAGTGAGGATCTTTCTCGAAATCGGATTCCTTCATCGGATGTGTCTTTATAGCAACACATGAGTGTCAATGCTCGCTGTTTGATCCTAACTTCTGCGATTCACCGTTGAAACCGTCCGATTCAAACTCCATAAGTCCAATCTTTTCTTTCCCTTGAAATCTTTGCGTGTTTGACGTCGATAATCCACAAATGTGCTCCCCATAAAGACCCAACTCACGACGAAGGCACCGTACTTCGATTTGCTTGACACTGGATCTCACGAAGGGACTATGAAACCACGTTACGAACGGTACAGCGCCAGTCGGCTAATGTCTTCTCAGAAAAGAGGGTAAGCATAATTCTGAAGACAATGTACGGCTCTTGCCACCTGAAGCGGCTGCGCCGCCCACGTTTTTCTTTCCGTTGGAACGAACGTGTTTCGAAGGTGAGAAAGAACACATGAGCTTCAATTCAAGGCACGAAAATTACGTGCGTCGTTTCACGAATGCCACGTTGAAAACATATTTCCTTCAAGAACTGCGTAATTTGGGAACAACTCGACAAAGAACCTTTCATTTATCGCGATCTACGTAAGGCTCTAAAGATTTTAACAGCACTTTGCCGACAAACGTTTCTCGTACTTGAGGTATCTCAATGTGCACATTTCATTACCTAGGGTTTTTATGGCGTGTGAATTGACCTGTAAGACGTGATAACGTCACTCTTAACGTGTCAATACTATGTAATCAGGGTCTGTGCGCACTTTTTTCTTTTCGAAAGGTATCTACGCTTCTTTGGTGAAGATGGAACTTTCCTTTCACGATACTCAGACGCGCGTAGACAGCGAAATGGAAAAAGCTTTCAAGCGGCAAAAGATACAAAGTTCAGAGTCAGAGACGTTGTCGAATGAAGCCATTTATCAAGCAAAGAGTTTTCAACGTTTGTCAACTAAGCTGACTGGCACCGATCTTTTTCTGGGGTCTAAGAAGCGCAAGCGTTCGGAGCGAGACACCGATGAAGCTGGGTTGCGTCACACGTTAGGAATCTATAAGTCGTTAGCGATTGAACTGAAGAATATTGATACTCAAAAGAGCTGTGCGCGACGCGATATCATACTTTCCAGTGATATCTGCGAAGTCTTCGACTTTGACTCACGTCAGTGCGCTGCTTGTGCGTTGCACATATCTGACCATTTCATTGAACAGTGTAGTTTGTGTTTGTCGCTGCAGGAAACTTTTGGTGAGAGCTTCAAATTATACGCTATGGATAATAATGTCATGGTTTTATGTGTGGGTTGTCCTCTGTGTTTCTTTGCTCAAATCTACTTGTAACGAAACAATATCTTATGACTGGATAGCTAAGGAGTGCGGCAACTTGGAAAGAGAAGGTATACAAAGTCTGGTATATGCGAGCGTAACTTCTCTGTCCCCGATTAAGCTTCGTTCTCAGAGAATTCAAATGCGGACACAACCTTTTGTCGGTAATGAGCTCCGAGCATTATTTGTTTATTTGGGGCACAATACGTACGGTCAACTAGGAAAGAACGGAAAGGGCAAGAGCGAAGTGCCGGTCAAGGTCATTATCAACTCGTCTGTTCGCGTATCTCCTGTTTCATGTGCTCACTTCCACTGTATCATGTGGATGGATGTTCCAGATACATCGTCAGCGCCGACAATGCCGTCTCCGCGGCGATTCAATAACGCATCAGCCATTGATACTAACAAGGAGGGAAATCCGCGTGAAGAATGGCCACGACAGGGAAAAAAAGCTCGAGAACAACTCGCAGCTCCCCTAGAAACGTACAAGGCCAAACAAAGCGCGTGTCGGACGACTCCCGAAGCGCTGCGAAGAAAGGAAAACCTAGATCACGAGGAAATCAGCGCCGAACTACCGTTTCAAGCCGGGGCCAAGCGGGGGGGAGGAGGGAGTTATGGGAGGCCGGAGGGTTACGATTCACCTGCAAGTACAGGGGTCAGTACGCCGATGTCTTGGATTAGTTTGTGAGAGACGTGTGGATGGTGACTGGTTCTTTTCTGCTAGTTCAGGTTTCGATAGAAAGCGATGGATTTTTTCGTCTCCAACTCCGCCAACATGCTGGCTAAACAGAAATGACATGTGATTCCGCACCCCGATTTCATCTCACCAGTGATGGATGCACGCTAGCATGTAGAGAGTCGCGTACACCGTTGACATGACCACTAGCATGATAACCATCAAGTGCCTGTTGCACAAGTCTAACAACCTTCTTATCCGCTACCGAGCCGTCTTCAGAGCACCTCTTAGCCAGACACTCTGCATGAAGATGACGCGCATACGCGCGAAGTACCCAACCCAGCCGCTGTAGCGCCATCGGCAGCACCTGCATCAGCGTGGCCAACCCCTGACTCGCGGGCGACTCCATCCTCAGCATCGCCTCCACGACGGTTCGCGACACCCTCGCATGCCCGGCATCAAGTCGCATCGCGCTCGCCAACACCACAGCCGTCAGCACGTCCGGAAACGCGATGCCCGCCTCCCCCGTGCCCAGAGACGCCTCCGCGCGCATGCGAAGCACGGTCACGCCGCGTTGCAATTTGCTGCGCACGGCGGCTTTGCTAGCCAGGTTGGGCGCCTCGTCCGCGGCGCCAGGCGCGTCGCTCGCCATGAGCAGGCACTTGACGTGCGCCTGGATGCTGTCCAGCTCGACGTCCTCGGCGCTGCACGCGAGCACGTTGACTCGTGTGCACATGGCAAACGCGTTGGTACGATCTCGCAGCACGCTGGCTTGTGACAGGGCTATGGCGCTGACGCTACGTTCAAACTGCAGCATGGTGAGCGAGCAGTGCAGCATGAAAATCTCCGGCGCGGCGGTGGACGCATCCGGCGGGCGCTCAAAGCGCTTGACACAGCGGTTGAGCATGTCTTGCGCCGGCTGCGCATCGGCGTGCTACGCCGAAAGCTCTGACACGGCGACGGTAGCCCTGAAACCAGCGTCCGGCACGGCTTCGTGCTTCTCGGCACGGCAAGGCGCGGCGCCGGCTACAGCCGAGTACTCCGAGTGTGAGGCGAGGCCCGATGCCAACTTTCTCGGGTACAATGATTCTGTTGACGTCATCTAGTCCAACTCTCTCGCCGTTTCCGAGTAAGAGGGATTTAGTGGTGCCATAAACGCGCATGGCACTCTGATTGTGTCGGGGTCGCATGACAAGAATTTGCGCGTGTGGGACGCACGAAGTGGCGACACCGTAGGGCAGCCGCTGCGAGTTCTCACACACACTGGGTGAACTGCGTGGTACTGAGCACAAATGGCACGCGGAGTGTGCCAGGTTCTTCCAACAAGACGGTGCAGGTGTGAGACGTACGCACTAGCAACGCCGTAGGGCAGCCGTTAGAAGGCCACACAGACTGGGTGAGATGCGTTGCACTAAGCGGAGATAATACTCAGATTGTATCAGGCTCTTCGGATAAGACAGTGCGTGTGAGGGACGCACACCGTGGTCGTGCCGTCTGTCAGCGGCCCCAAGGTGACACAGAGTGGGTAGCGTGCGTAGCAGTCAGCCGAGACGGCACTCGGATTGTATCAGGGTCTATGGACGGGACGGTGCGGGTGTGGGACGCTCAAAGTGGCGACGCTGTTTGGCAGCTGCTGCAAGGTTCCACACACTCAGTACGGTGCGTAGCAGTTAGCGCGGACGGCACTCGGATTGTGTCCGGGTCTTGAGACACGACGTTGCGCGTGTGGGACGCACGAAGTAGTCATCGTCGGAAACGAGCGCGAACCGCTGTACAGTATTTTGACTCGACTGCACAGCAGTCTTCAGGGGAGCCACGGACAGCCACGAACGGTAAGGAGTTCGTGTGAGGTCTGTGGTCTGTTTTGAAACAGTTCGGGCACCTTCGGATGATTATCGAACTGGCGCCGTACAACAACCAAATCGACTTGCTTTTCGGATACTTCTATTTTGACCTTGCTGTCCGCATACACGTCACTCGTATGTAACTAATGAAACTTACGCTCTCACAAACAGTCAACACTCAGGTTTTACTGACGCTGGAGAAGAACCGGCAGATAAGTCTGCACCGCCTCTCAAAGGCAGTAATACAAACAATAAAGAGACCTTATGGCCAACACTGTAGCCCTTTCTTCTTCATACACACTTAAAGCAAGTAAGCTCAGCAAAGAACCACGAAAAACGACTGCGATGATTTCATACTTTCAACGCCACGCGCGTTGATGACTTCCTCGACCTTTTGATCAAAGACACATAAACAGAGTAACATGCTAGAACTCAAACCTTTCAACAACAGCATGAGTTTGGTTGAATTAGAAACCTGATATCATCGACAAACGAACAGCACGCAAAAAAGCACGCTCGATATACGGATCTTCTCTCGTAGCTACAATTCACAAAACTCAGAATGACCCACGAAAGCGTCCAGAAGTACAATGACCCCTTTTCATCATAATACGAGCACCAAAACAAGGAACTTTGCCCTTTGTACATATTAGTTTCGTGACGTAACAAACAAAACTTCCAGATCAGATCAGTTAACAACCTGCTGCCCGCATCCCTGTCAATGCAACTGCCTAAGAGCGCGATTCAAATTCAATCACTCAACCGCGAGTTCTTACCATTTCAATATGTAACCATTTATATATATCTGAACCTTCTCTTATACCCTTTTGCATAGAAAAGAGTGCCATCAAATCGATGTAAATCACGCATGCACCAGTTCTTCCCCAGCAAATGAATCACAATTCGCAGCATCCCGAACACAACGTAGCCTTCCAGACGCTTCAAAGTGATCATTACAGCCCCACGAAAGACCTGTACTGCCATCCATCGCGTCGTTTGCAGTCTCAACCCAGTCATTGCCAGTGTGATCGTCTTCTGCACCTAAACCATTTCGACTTCCCACATCCAGGAAGTTTCGTTCACTATTATTCGGAAAGAACGATGGATCTTCCCCCTGTTGAAACCCTTGATCGCCCATTGCGGTAGACTCTAAATTAATACGGGGCGAAGTCATCGCAGATCTGAACGACAGATCTGAAAAGCATGGAAAACGTTCTTCTAAATCGATGTTGTCTGGAAGAGTCCCACCACTGGTAGCAATCGTCAAGACTCGAGCTGAGTCATCGAACCTCGCACTAATAGCATCAAGAGGAGTTGTAGCAGCAGCAAGTTTCTCCAGGGCGTCTACGTCTTTCGTGCATTCACACTTTTGAATGAAATCAGTTCGTCCTTTGTACACAGACAGAGGTTCTGAACTCGTGTTCTCTTCAGCTCGAATACAACGCGCGACCTCCAAGCACTCCTGAAGATATGGAACTATGTGGCTGTACCCGTTTCCAGTTTTGAACCGTACACCTATGAGAGCGCTGCGTTCATCCCTAGATAATACACGACCACTTGCATCTGTCAATCTCAACGACAATGCAAGCTTCAGCCAAATCCATTCAATCTGTAAACTGTTAGAATACTACAGGGCGCAGACATAAACGTCAATTAAGGGAGAGAAAACACACATACCTTTGACGCAATCCAAGCGTCATTCTCTCCAAATATTGGCCCGTTCAAATCCACCTCGTGAATCTCTCGAGCGGTTCCGGTTCTTCGTTTGTCCATATCCATAACTAATCTTAAGATATATTGCAACTCGACATCCGTCAAACCTTTTGCCATCTCCCGTGCCGATCGCTTTAAGTGCTTTAAAGCTCTTAACTTAACAGTTCGTCGAGCCGCAGTATAGGCTATATGAAAAGTTGTTCCATCTCGAAGCAAATCCTTACCAGTCTCTGACAGTACCTTGTTACGATATCGCAGAAACTGTAGAGCCCGAGCTGCAATCTGGTACGACTGACATGTCACAGATTCGGAGCTGTTGCAGTCCGATAGAAAAGGTATTTTCCGAAAGTAGGCGATTGGAAGGGCTTCCATAAGTTCTTTGTCAAGCAGTTCTCTTCTACTAAATACCCTTTATCTTACCGCTTGCACCTTTACGTCGTCCCCGATGATCAATCCCGCGGAGCCAATATCCTTCACTCCGACATTGTTCGAAACAGTGGAGTAGTTCAAGAATGTTTCAAAAGGCACACCTCTAAGGTTGCTGTTTTCTAGATCCATCGAAATCATAGAGGACACAATCTCAAGCACCGTGGCCTTTGAACTCTTTTCATTGAACGTTATCTCCGGACGCATCTGAAACTTGTCACATCGCTTGGCGGCATACAAAAAGCGCATTACGTCCGCAAGAGAGTTTGCCAGCAAAATATGTCTTTTCTTATGACTATCTCCGTCTTCCACGGAGACTAATCGGTTCCGTCGGGATACGAGAGCGGTTCGTAGGTTACTTACCTCATTCTCTAGCTTTCCAACTGCGTGTATAAGCTGTGGAGCAACCTGATGCACACTCTCGGCGAAACGTGCTGTCTTCTCCGTATTACCGCAAATCTTTTCCAGGTACTTGTTACATATACGGAGTTGCTCCTTCATCTCTTGCAAATCACTGCCAGGAACAGTGTTTCTCTGATCGGTTGTCGCATTACTTGTCCTATTCGCGCCACCACCACGACTTTCAGGGGCGCCTCGACGTCTCGATGGCATGTTTCTTCCACGTGCCCCAATTCTACTTGTAGTACGAGCGTTCTGTGCGACAGTAGGTTGTGATCCTTCGTGATCACTTCGGAGATGGTTTCTCTGCTGCATCATTTGTCCCGCACTAGCAGAAGGGGAACCCGGAGAAACATGAGCTTGTCTCCCTGCCCCATATCCGGGTCTGTTTGCATTGTATCGAGGAACACTAGGTTGCCTGGGAGGACGAGATGAAGATAGTAGTTCAGGTTCCGTGACTTCATTTTGTTCTCTAAAAGCGGCTGTTCTTCCTAAAGACTTCGAAACACGATTTTGAGTTGAAGAACTGATGGCGTTTAGAAGTGGGGCCCTGGTTGCTCTCAAAATAGACGGTGACTGCATTTGAAGATGCGGTCGCGTGCCAAAGTGTCCGGCAGGAATACTACGACGTTCTGTGTTCTCTTCAGTCGTAGAAAGTTGCCGTTGACGCTGTGCTTGAATTTCGGTGGCCATGTCGCTATAAAGGTTGGGCTGAGATGCTTCCCGTCGCTGTGAAGAATGCAATTCTGCAGTCGAAACGAGCTGGTCGTCAGTTATTCCGCTTGCTGGTACATTAGGTACGGGAGATTGGGAGCCTCGGGAAACAATTCCCTGCATTTGTGGCGTAAATGATATCGATGGGACATGAATTCGGGGCTCAGAGGGCGCATTCGAGAATATATCGATTTCCCCTGTACTAAAACCCGAAGACCTGACACGAGTTGATCCCGCATGCTGCAAATACGAAGGACTGGTAGTTTGAGCTGGTGCGATTTTTTGTCTTTGTCCGCCGAGTAACATTTTTTCGTTCACACGACGCCCGATAATTGTCGAATCAGTCGCAGGTCCAAACGGATGAATACGGGCTCTTTTAGAAGCCCGGTGTGCAATTCTTTCTCCGTCTCCATTTGCAGGAAGTTGCATTACCACTCAGTTTTAACGCGTTCGCGCTTGTAGGCAACGCACGCTGGCTGAGGTTGAAGAGTAGATACCACAACCAAACCCAGACCTATGGGCACTCCTGGAAAAGGGCAAAACTTCCACCAAGAAAACTTCCTTCATTTCAGCTTTCGTTACGCACACTTCTCCCAGTTTCAGTTCGGTACTTGGAAACCTGAGCGCCTCCTACCAAAGCCCTCCCGATTCTCTGGTAGACGGCTACTGCTTGGAATAGTCAAGAGCTGCTACAGTTTTTCAGGCATTGAAAAAAACTTTTTCTACCATAATTCCATTTGTAACGGGATCACCTTGTACTCCCAGCCTTTCCCCTTCTACTCGTACTCAGTACCCCAAGGGTAGACTACTAGGGGAACGAAGGAAGCTGCTCTAGATCAGCGTTCGTTCGTATCTTCTTTCTGGGTACGAACCTCTGCTATATCCGCTAGAAGCATCACACTTACGCCTGACACAGTGCTTCTTTCATTTCCTGAGAGGTAAAGGCCAACGACATGTGGAAATGTGAGCGGTGCAACTTTGCTACCACCAGTCGATTGTTGGTGTTAAAACATCAAAAGAGTTGTATCACGCCATTGAATGTGCTTCAGCAAATCGGCTGTGCTTCTGGGGATCCAGATTACGCACCATCGTTAGCTCAAGGTTCAACTGTAGAATGCATTGGACCTTCTACCCCAATTGAAGATGATTCTGAATTTGGTTCCCAGAGTGGCACCTGGACGGCATACAATGCAAACGAATCGACAATACATTTCTCCCAATCACCTCATATTGCTACAGAAAGTAGTTTACGAACTTGCATTGATAGGAGTCAACGAGTAACAGTCTCAATGAACCAGGATTCATTTGACGATGGCAGGAGCAATACAATTAACAACATTGAGTCAGCTCTGCAACTACCAACAAACTCTTTTACAACCAGTGCCCCACAGAACAGGATTGAAGGTATGTGGGATAGCATTTTAGTGAGACCATCGAATCAAACTGGAAATAATCAGTTTCAATCAGACTTTGCACTACTTGTAAACGAGGATAATGAGGCTAGTGTACAAGCAAACTTGGGATCCAGGTTAAACTTTCCTTCGCTTCTGAGACTTCTACAAGCACCGCTGGGATCACATGAATGTCAAGACACTCCCGCTCACGCTTTTGTAGGCAATGATGAATCTGATGTTGAAGTTGCGCCAGATGAAGACATAGATCTTTTGGATATCGACGAAATATGGAATCACGGTTTGAGGGGATACTATGATGTCGCTCAGGAAGTCTTCCGGTTTTTTTCTTGTTTTGAAGACGAAGTTCGCAAATTATATTGGTCTTTTCGTCCACCAAAAGATGAACGAAACACATTTCATCCGCAGTTTCGAAGTGTCGCCCAGCGTTGCATAGCGATGCGTAAATCAAGCCCTCAAATAGAGGAGATATACGAGTTGGTTCGAGAGAGCTTAGTTGGAGTCATTGGGCAATCTGCATATACCGCTTCGGAACGTCTTAGACAGTATCCAACTCCAGCCGAATTTGCTCAGCGACTAGTGCTAGAACGGAAGGTTCTAACACGAGAACAAGGTTGGAAGTCGGCTCATATTTCCAGCGCTGAATATGAGGGATTATAGTGTCGACTAGTGATTATATGTAGTCTAAATCACTTGAATTATTCCGCCCCGCCTTCATACCGCGCCTTCTCGTTGTGCAACCCAAAGTTTTTCTACGTCCGAGAGTCAGAACACTCTCATTGCACTCCTTAAGAAAGCCAAGCCTTCTGAAGCAGCACAAGCTGTGCTCTTCTCACAAATGAGAACGATATTCGTCTCGTTTTCTTTAGGGAAAGTAAGCTTATTTCATTAATATTTAAATTGTCTATCTGAGCATCTTTCTCTCAATATGAAGGTCAACACAGTGCGGAATTCTTAGGCATTTGGAAGAGAGACAGTTTCGTTTGAATCTTAACTTTACCCTTAGAATAAAAAACTACTGAACGAACTAAAATTAAGAAGAGCACAAAACAACTTTTGCGTGAAAAGGTTTCGGCCTGTCCGTGAACCGATCACATGGCTTCGCTTGCTTCGAAGATTAGAGTTTAGGCCTCCATCGCGTGATGGCTGATTGCTTGTACTTTTGATATGTAGCGTAGTTAGCCTAACTAAGGTAAGCATGCGTTCCGTGCGATATTAAATACGAAAATACTGGTTTAGTACACTATTCGAAATAGAGCAAAGCTAAAACGGTGAGCCCTCCCATTACTTCGAAATAAATAGACCATACTAAAGAAGAAGAGGAAAGCATTATTGGTTCCAGAGAGCATGTGTGGATCGTTTTGGTCTATAGTATAGTTAGAGCAGAGATCTCTCAACCTAAGCCATACACGGCCCGACATATTTGTTAAACATTGCTCTTCATGTCGTTGGAACAACGAAAACCCGCCGTGGAAAGTTGACAAAGCTGATGCAGAATGATTGCGTCTCAACGCCAAATGACTGACCGCCTCTGTGCCAGAGATGATACATCAGGAGACAAGCCTTCATCAATTCCATTTTGTTCGGCAACATGAAGCCAGATGTTAGGAACATCAGTTTTACTGTAACCAATTGTGTTCAGACAAGATTGAACATAGCTACGTGTACTGACTCAGTACTACGAAGCGGCCAGATATGTAACATCTGCGCCCTGTTACAAAGGTGGCAAACGTATTTGTCTGCAAAGGTATCGAGTTCCGGCTTAGACATCTCTCTCATACCTTCGCAGCACTCAGATTCTTCCCTACGGGTCATAACATATGATGATCATGATTATCCACTCGGGAAAGAACTAAATACCCAAAATTGATACAGTATTGTGGACGCCATTTTTGGGGGAAACAGCGCGGGTGGTGACAAACCCAAGGAGAGCGACACAATAAATGCTCGAGAGTACCAGCCCAAAAGGGCGAAAAGTTAACGTAGCTCAGATGCCTGCAGGAGCAGACAAGATAACCCCAAGATAGTAGAAACTTTTCGCTAACAGGAAGCGGGGAGAGTAATTAAACGAGAGCGTGGTTCGGCGTTCGATGCCGAATGCCAACACAACAACAGAACGCGCGTCCAACAGACCAGAATACCAAGGCTGTCGGCGGAACAATAGAAGGGGCAGGGCTAAAGCGTTCGATTCTGTCGTCGATACCACCACAAACCTAACAACCAGGCGAGGTGGCGACAGGAATGGAACCAGGGCAATGCGTAACACTGCCCACGTCCGTTCGAGAGAACGGGGATGTAGATATGATCGCAATGTGCGGACGAGCTCAATGGAGGGCAGCACAAGGCGACTGTGTAGGGAACGGCGGGAGACCGGGCCGCCGGGAATAAGGAAATGTAGGGGGAAAGGTTGGTGGCAGGGAGGCGCAGACTGCGCTGAGGGAAGATGGGATTGCCAAAGGAAAGAAGGTTGGTGACGACGGAAAGGGAGGAAGAAAGGCGAGAGAGGCAAGGATGGGGGGGGTCCTCGAGGGGGGAAGTGGTCTGCCCGAACCGAGTTGTTTTTCGAGCGCTCGGGTTCGGGGGTTTATATCTACAATCTCAATGCTTTGTGTATCTTAAGTTGCATGCTGAACATCAGCTTCCACCAAATACCCTAGTCTGCTCACCATATCCATAGTAGGTAGTGATGTCGACATACGGTTCTTCGTTATGTAGGTCGGTGGTTGGCGGTTGGTGATCTGGTTTCTCAGTCATGTGGGGGGGTGTCTTGGGAATTGTCACATTGGGGTGTCAATTTGTTCGTCCGTGTTACCGAATGCCATCTCAAGGTCCCAGTGTGTCGCCAGGCGCAGCATGCGAGTAGCGTCACGGCAGACGGCGGGCGTGCCATGGCGTTGCACGGGCAGCACGCGACGCGCAGCAGAGGCGCGCGGCACCCACTAAGGTCATGATGCGGGGCGCCTAGCAGCGCCGTGGCGACGAGACTTCCTGCGGCGGCGCGGAGGCGGCGGCGCTTCTTCATGCAGCAGCGCGGCGACGGCGACGCTTATTCATGCAGCGACGCGACGGCAGCGACGCACCCCCCTTCGGCGGCGCGGCGGCGGGGACACTTCTGCTCGCGGCGGCGCTGCGGCGATTAGGGCGGCCGTCGCGCCTCGGCGGCGCTTCTTAATGCGGCGGCGCGGCAGCGGCGGCGCTTCTTCTTTTGCAGCTCGGCGGCGGCGCCGCTTCTTCTCGCGGCGGCGCGGCGGCGGCGTTTCTTCTTGCGGCGGCCACGCTTCTTAATGCGGCGGCGCGGCGGCGGCCACGCTTCTTAATGCGGCGGGGCGGCGGCGGCGCTTCCTCTTGCGGCGGCGCGGCGGCGGCGGCGCTTCTCGGTGCGGCAGTGCGGCGGCGGCGACGCTTCTTGATGCGGCGGCCACGCGGCCCGCAATTGCCGCGGCCGTCGCGCCTCGGCAGCGCGACGGCAGGCCGAAGTACATCGTGCTCTCTGGCGCGCCGCCGTGCGCGGCGGCGCGCGCCTTGAAAGTTGTAAGAGGCGTGGAGAGGAAAGTGCAGCTTCCACGCCGCACTTTCCTTATCTCCCCGCCGAGATCAGGAAAAAAATCGGGGGGGGTGTCCTAGGGAGTCTCAGGACACACCCCCAAAAACGCCTCCACACACTCCCCCACTCAGCGGTCGCTACGCCTGGGCGACCAAGAATGTAACCTATGAAAGCGGAATAATCGGTCCGTCCCGGGAGACGTCTTCGGTCGTATACCTGAAAGGATAAAAAGGTTCTGGGTACTCAGGATCCGGTTCAAACTCCACAGAGAAGTCTTCATGTCGTTCAATACGACGTATATACTCTTCAACTTGTTCTTCATGTGTGGCTGCGGGTGGTAGAGGTTCGTACTTCCCAGTGACGTAGTGATAGAGAAAGAATATCGTCCTATCCGCGCCAAGCCTGTTCATCTGCGAATGTAATCTTCTGGCCAGTCTACCCAACATTACGTGTGCATATTGCGTAAAGTATTGGCCGTAGATTAAGTGGATGCTCAAGCAGAGGTGAAAACAATTCCAGACAATACAATGCTTCTCCCAGTCCTCACAATCTAGTGGGGAGAGCCAGTTCTCAAGTGTACGCCCACCGATTTCCATCTCCAAGTAGTTCACGTCCTGGTTGTAGACTTCGTAGTCAACAATTATCGGCATTGCAAGAAGAGCCGGGGTTACTGGGGTGGTTTCTTCAATCTGGAGCGGAGGAGGTACGTCACCGCGATCTTGATCATATGCCAGATCGATCTCGAAAGCTTCTCCAGCTTCAATCCGCTGCAGGAAGCTTGACACTTCCACTCCATAAGTTCTCTGCGGGGGAAGATGTCCATAGCGAGCCACTGCAAAGTGATAGTAGTAAAAGACAAACTGCTGACCCACAAGCGGTATAATGAAAGGGTTCACCCTTCCTGTCAATGAGACCAGCTTAGTAAGAATACCCTCGGTTATGTAGGGTCCATGTCGTTTGAAAGTTCCAAGATAAACATGTAGTAGGTTCCATGCGATCTTCTGTAGATCGTTCGTACTCGTGCTGACCAGGGAAAGCCATTCAGAAAGTCTCCATCCAGCCACAATTATTCTCAGATAATCAGCAGGGGGTCTGGTTGGGTTTGGACCCTCTTGTAGCACGACCGGACATGCCGCTTCCGGCTGATTATTTCTTTCATGTCGTACTGTTCCAGAGATCAGATGCCTTGGTCTAGGACGGTAAGGTCTTAAGCGTCTCGCATGAATGCCCCTTCTCGACATACGTCGGTGTGGAGAAATCAATATGTACCGAGGATGATTGGCCCGAACGACGTAGCATGGTCCATAAAATTTTGATTTGAATGATGGCCATTTCACCGAAGGATTAAGGGCTTCACCACGCATTACCAGTACCTGGTCTCCAACAGCGAACCGATGTCCACGGCGCTCATCGTCTTGACGGCGAGGCTGCTGCAATATCCTTGTGGCCCTCCCAAGAGTGGAGGCTTGTAGTTCCACCTCACGATGATCAAGTGACGGCGTGGCTGTCAGAGAAGGGGGATCTGATGGATGCATTCGGGGCCGTACTCCGTACATGAGCTGAAATGGAGAACATCCTTCGGCCATTTGTCGAGTGCGATAACCATAGAGAACCTCCGGGAGTACTTCATCCCAATCAGAGTTCTGATCATGAATCGTTTTCGCGATCGCCCTCTTGATCGTCCCTACCATTCTTTCTGCGCGTCTCCATTGACATAGGTGCATATGCGAGCACCGGTTTGAGAGTGATATCATGACGCATTAGATAAGCTTGGACACTTGACGCGAGAAAGGAGGTAGCGTTATCGGAGACAATCGTGCGGGGATAGCCGAAGGGTGTGACGATCTCCCTTCTAATAAAGTTGACTACGTCGACTGCAGTAGATGTTCGAGTTGCCACTGCGATCGGCCATCCCGTGAGGTGCTCGACCCCAATGAGCAAGAATCGGTTTTCGTTCCTCGTCACCCTGAGGGGTCCGGCAAAATCAATTGAAAACGTGTGGAAGATATCCGTCAGCGAGGCTCGTTGTCCCGCTCGGTAAGCAAGAAAAGATCCCATGAACTGGCAGCCATCGCAACTCTTGACGTAGGTTGTGAGATCAGAATGAATATTGGGCCACCGGAATCGATCAATGACGTGCCTTCTGGTCGCCCTGACATCCCAGTGCCCCACATCGTCACTGTCATGGCATGAAATGTTTTCAAGAGTTTACGCCTTTCATTGACGTGAGGAAGGAGCCGTAGCCCGGAACCCATTCTGCGATACAATTGTCCATTCCATACTGTGAACGTCTTAGAATTCCTTCTGATCGCCCCTCTGAGGCTCGAGTTGGGCTCATCGACCGGAAGGTCGCTCAGATATCCACCAATATTTGCATAATAAGGTTCGAGGCCTGAGAAAGCTGCGCATGGAGGGGAAGAAACAGTAGTCGCCGCCTTGGGAGCATAGTACTCCTTCTTCGTGGAGTAGCGAGAAAGATAATCCGCAGCACAATTCTTATCCCCTGAGCGGTATACAACCTCGAACTCGTATTCAGCTAGGAAATCGAGCCACCTGGCCAATCGCCCATGTACATCCCTCTTCTGAAACGCTTACTTCAGCGCCTGATGGTCTTTAATCAATTAAAATGGCTTTGATCCAAGAAGATATAGTCTAAATTTCTTGAACGCGAAGATGACAGAAAGCGCCTCCTGCTCACAGACTGCGTAGTTCCTTTCAACTGCAGTCATAGTCCGGGTGGCATACTGAATTGGGTGAAACATGCCATCAGATTTTTTCTGAGCGAGAACGGCGCCCAACGCAAAATGAAGAAGCATCGGTTTCGACCCGAAACGGATGGTCGAAGTCGGGAAAGGCCAACACTGGAGGACTGGTTAGCTCCTCCTTCAGGTCTTTGAAGGCTTCAACCATTTCATTGTTGAACACTAGTTTCCGATTTCCGGACGTTGCTGCATGGAGAACTGCCGAAGTTTTGGCAAAGTGCTTGATAAACCGGCGGTAGTAGCCAGCAAGCCCAAGAAAGCTCCTCAGTTCAGTGGTTGTCTTAGGGGTCGGAGCCGCCTTGATGGCCTCTATTTTCTTCACGTCCACTGCAACTCCGCTCTGGTCGACAACATGTCCGAGCAGTTCAATCTTGGGATGGGCAAAGTCGCACTTAGAGATGTTTAGCTTCAACCCATGGGAGGCAATTGTCCTTAGTACCAACTTGATGTGCTCGACGTGATCGTCTAAGGCTTTTGAATAGATGACCACGTCGTCCAGATAGACCCTTACAAACGGAGACTTATTGAGGATAGAGTCCATCATTCTTTGGAATGTAGAGGAGGCGTTCATCAAGCCGAACGGCATGACCTCGAACTGATAGGTTCCTTGACGGCAAACGAAGGTGGTCATCTCCTTACACCGAGGTGACATTCTGATCTGCCAGTATCCGGAGAAGAGGTCAAGCGCAGTGAAGAACGAACAGCCGCCCAAGTCATCAAAGATTTGTTCGATATGAGGTAAGGGCCATCTGTCCGCTTTCATAACTTGGTTCAGAGCTCGGTAGTCCACACAGAACCTTGGCTTACCATCTTTTTTGGTCGCAATGACGATCGGAAAGGACCATGCCGATGTACAGGGTTTGATTATTCCAGCGTCAAGCATTTTGCCGAGTTCTTTCTTGACGATTTCATTATGTCGCGGCGGAAGCCTACGAACTCTTGAGTGTATCGGAGTCTGGGTCGTCAGTGAGAATTCATGCATGACTGGTACATCTGCCGGTCTAAGATCGTACAAAGACCAGGCGACCACACCAAGGTCAAGTAAAACACGAAGTAGTTCCTGTTGCTCTCCTCTAGGCAAATGCGAAAGCCTTTCGAGGATGACTTCTTTGTGACTCATGTCAGGAGGGTAATCTCTTCGATCCAGTATACGACCCTTGCCATCAATCGCGACCGGATCTAACAGGGAGTATTCGATCTCAGGGGCGGGACACGCAACCGTCGGCTCACTATCACATGAGCTAGAGTGTCCTTCACCAGAGCCAGTTGTACGCGGCTCTGCCAGCGAGGGGCCGGGTTGATCTTCCAACTCTCTAACAGGTGGTGGGGGGACCTGCGTCGAGAACTCTTCTTGAGGGAGCTCTTCCTCGAAAGCAATCACGTAACGGCCAACGGCCATTGTCATCCTCCTCCAGTAGCCCGGTACGACCAAAAGGCATGTTGTGCACGCCGAGGTGAGGGGGGTGCGCAGGAGTGCGTACAGGGTACCGAATCTGGACACAAACCAAAAGAAAGTCGCTGATAAGTTCCCCTTCTTCAGGTGGTAGCAAAGTGACCTCGTCCGTAATCGGGATGGTGAGGACTGGGTCGCGGTAGAGAGGGGTACCGGACAGCTCGACTTCTTCTGGTGAGGAACCATCTTCATCCTCTTCATGATCATCTTCATTTCCATTATTCACCACCTCCTCTTCTACTTCTACTTCTGCTTCATGAACTCCTGCTTCTACTTCTACACAATCTTCATCTTCTTCGTCGTCCCTTCCAGAGTTCTTCTCTTCATCTTCTCCATTATTTTCAGATGACGAAAGGGGAGGATCAGGTGGTTGTAGGCTAGTGTCTGTCGTGGAACCTTGAAAAGACGAGGGATTCGGGGCGTGATAGACCGAGTGGTGCTGATCGTCATTCGGCTCAGCTAGACCGCTCAGTTGGTTATCGGCCTCATCGTTTCTGTTGTCAAGACTTATAACCATCACGTGGTCTTCTTGAGATCCACTTCGTGGGGGAGCCTGGGAGGGCTCTTCGCCAACAGATGCAGGTATGGGCCAGCCTACTCCGAAACGAACTACTGGTTCGGAGCCACTGTCCAGGTCTAGGACACCCATTTCTCCATACAGGAGTTCGGAGATGTGAAGATGAAGTTGATCTCCGTTCCTGAGCTGGGGATAACCGCGGTAGACTCGAAAGATCAAATAGTCCGGTTGGCGTCTCAGATCTTCAGCTCGTAGAAGAACAACGTCACCCCTGACTGGGACAACGAGATCCCGCTCATGCTCTTCATCTGATGGAGAGCCTTCGGGGTCCTCATCATACGCACTGTCCTCCGGCTCTTCAGCGTCTTCAAATCTTCTATTCGCATTATCGGGGGCTTGAGGCTGAGTAACGGCAGGCTCTTGTTCTTCGTGATTCAAGTGCAACTGCCGAACGCCCTCCTCCAGACCTTGCGGTTGAGCAGGTGAGTGATCTTCCTGCTCGCAACCGGCATCACGACTATTCACTGGTTCCGTGGAACCTTCTTCGGGTGGTTGTACGGCCGTTTGGTCTTCATTCATAGTGGTCAGAGCATATACCGAGGTGTCTTCTTTGCCCTTGGAGTGGTTCACGAACTCTTCAGCGTCTTCCCACTCGCTCTCGGAGAAGAATGATTCTGAGGCAGAAGTAAAGTCCTCGCTGTCGGTTTGGTCGTCTTCATCACGCAATTCCACTTCAGGGCGATGGTAATCAAGAGGCAATACAGTTGCCGAATCATCAAATCGCATCGAAACTTGCTGGGTTCCTAAGTCCAGACATGCTTGAAGTGACTCAAGTGTAGGACAGCCTATAATCACATTGAAAGGAGGCCTTTCAACGACCAAGAAATCCAGCGGGACCCGGAGAGAACCAAACTCGAGGAGAACATCGTGCAGGCTTCCACGAACTAAAGACTTGGTGCCGTCAGCGACGACGATCCGTCTACTCGATGGTTTCATCTCCAAAGATAACTGGTGGCATAAAGCAATTGACATAAGATTGGGGATAGCACCAGAGTCCAGTAACGCCTGGGACCTTGTGCCATACACGGTAACATTAACAACTTTGAGAGTCTGAGGGAGTGAATGAGTATGAGCGTAACTGACACGCCTTGACGAAAGGTTTCCGGAAAGAATTCGGCGAATGTCCTTCTCGGCCTCGTCCGCGTTGCCGCGGACTAATTGACCGAAAGTGATACCCGAAGGAGCTCTGGCCAACTCTTCGTAAATATTGTACTTTCCAACATGTTCCTCGATCTTCACCCTCCGCGACTTCCCTTTCGACTTCTTTCCAGCGCCCTTCCGAGTCTTTGGCGACTTCTTAGGAAGGTTCTTGGCTTTCTGCGAAGGAGTCTTGGTGGTATGCGAGTCGGGGAACATTACGGGAGAAATTCCCGAGAGAGGACCAGTTCGAGGTTGCTTGGGCAGAGGCTCCCCATCTGCGTCTCTTTTCGCGCTTGCAACGGGGTCTTCATCATCTGAAGGGTCAGCAATGACAACTGAGACTTGGTTCTCGTCTGTCTTCTGAGAAGCTCGTTTCTCTTTGAGCAACTTCTCCCTTTCTGATTCAGACTTCACATCTTTGAATGACACTTTTCGCACAGTATCATCATTATTCCTTCTCCAGCACGTAGTTGCAGAGTGACCTAACTTGCCACAAATACTACATCGTGTGCCTCGATGCGGGTTAAGCTCACATCGTGCTGCGAAGTGACCAGGTTGGCTACAATACGAACAAACCTTCTCCGTATCTTGACGTCCAGTGGTTGTCGCAGCGCTCTGAGTCTTCTTCACTAAGAGGTGCAACTGTGCCATCTGGTCAGCTAACTGATCCACTTTCGACTCCAGCGGACTTTGACGAGAAGGTTCCTTAGAACGTTGAAGGAGTTGCTTCGGGGGCGGGAGAGCGTTGAGGGCACCATATGACCCAAGAGCCTTCTTTCCGCCAACGAAGTCCTTGACTAGGGACTTCAAGGATTCACAGTCATCTGCTCCACGGAATATGACAAATTGTGCAAGATCTGCAAACTCCATAACGGCATTTCGTAATAACCCGAACTTGGCCTTCGTGTTAAAACCAGCCTGATCGAAGAAATAGTCCATCTTCTTCAAGGACCCTAGCAGATCGACACAATCTAAACGTGCCGAAACTGCCCGGCGAATTCTCTCCGCCGGTTTCTCAATTACACCGAAAGGTTCGATCAAAGCGAGCTTCACCGTCTGATAGTCCTTCGCTTCAATCGAAAGAGAGCCGTCAACAGCATAATTGTCATAGTAAAAGTCAAACGCTTCACCCTCAAGATAGCCGAGCAACTTCATAGCCCGAACACTATCCTCTTCGTTGGGAGTAACGACATTCTCAAAGTAAAACAGAAACTTCCTTACGTCGACAGCAGAACCATCAAAAGGAATCAGACGAGAATCAGAAGAACCAGGCCCTCCTCGAGAGTACCATGTGGACGCCATTTTTGGGGGAAACAGCGCGGGTGGTGACAAACCCAAGGAGAGCGACACAATAAATGCTCGAGAGTACCAGCCCAAAAGGGCGAAAAGTTAACGTAGCTCAGATGCCTGCAGGAGCAGACAAGATAACCCCAAGATAGTAGAAACTTTCCGCTAACAGGAAGCGGGGAGAGTAATTAAACGAGAGCGTGGTTCGGCGTTCGATGCCGAATGCCAACACAACAACAGAACGCGCGTCCAACAGACCAGAATACCAAGGCTGTCGGCGGAACAATAGAAGGGGCAGGGCTAAAGCGTTCGATTCTGTCGTCGATACCACCACAAACCTAACAACCAGGCGAGGTGGCGACAGGAATGGAACCAGGGCAATGCGTAACACTGCCCACGTCCGTTCGAGAGAACGGGGATGTAGATATGATCGCAATGTGCGGACGAGCTCAATGGAGGGCAGCACAAGGCGACTGTGTAGGGAACGGCGGGAGACCGGGCCGCCGGGAATAAGGAAATGTAGGGGGAAAGGTTGGTGGCAGGGAGGCGCAGACTGCGCTGAGGGAAGATGGGATTGCCAAAGGAAAGAAGGTTGGTGACGACGGAAAAGGAGGAAGAAAGGCGAGAGAGGCAAGGATGGGGGGGGTCCTCGAGGGGGGAAGTGGTCTGCCCGAACCGAGTTGTTTTTCGAGCGCTCGGGTTCGGGGGTTTATATCTACAATCTCAATGCTTTGTGTATCTTAAGTTGCATGCTGAACATCAGCTTCCACCAAATACCCTAGTCTGCTCACCATATCCATAGTAGGTAGTGATGTCGACATACGGTTCTTCGTTATGTAGGTCGGTGGTTGGCGGTTGGTGATCTGGTTTCTCAGTCATGTGGGGGGGTGTCTTGGGAATTGTCACATTGGCGTGTCAATTTGTTCGTCCGTGTTACCGAATGCCATCTCAAGGTCCCAGTGTGTCGCCAGGCGCAGCATGCGAGTAGCGTCACGGCAGACGGCGGGCGTGCCATGGCGTTGCACGGGCAGCACGCGACGCGCAGCAGAGGCGCGCGGCACCCACTAAGGTCATGATGCGGGGCGCCTAGCAGCGCCGTGGCGACGAGACTTCCTGCGGCGGCGCGGAGGCGGCGGCGCTTCTCCATGCAGCGGCGCGGCGACGGCGACGCTTATTCGTGTAGCGACGCGACGGCAGCGACGCACCCCCCTTCGGCGGCGCGGCGGCGGGGACGCTTCTGCTCGCGGCGGCGCTGCGGCGATTAGCGCGGCCGTCGCGCCTCGGCGGCGCTTCTTAATGCGGCGGCGCGGCAGCGGCGGCGCTTCTTCTAGTGCAGCGCGGCGGCGGCGCCGCCTCTTCTCGCGGCGGCGCGGCGGCGGCGGCGCTTCTTCTTGCGGCGGCCACGCTTCTTAATGCGGCGGCGCGGCGGCGGCCACATTTCTTAATGCGGCGGCGCGGCGGCGGCGCTTCCTCTTGCGGCGGCGCGGCGGCGGCGGCGCTTCTCGGTGCGGCGGTGCGGCGGCGGCGACGCTTTTTGATGCGGCGGCCACGCGGCCCGCAATTGCCGCGGCCGTCGCGCCTCGGCAGCGCGACGGCAGGCCGAAGTACATCGTGCTCTCTGGCGCGCCGCCGTGCGCGGCGGCGCGCGCCTTGAAAGTTGTAAGAGGCGTGGAGAGGAAAGTGCAGCTTCCACGCCGCACTTTCCTTATCTCCCCGCCGAGATCAGGAAAAAAATCGGGGGGGGTGTCCTAGGGAGTCTCAGGACACACCCCCAGAAACGCCTCCACAAGTATATACGACGGTACAACCTTCCATGGAGACTCTCAACAACTCCATTGCAGAGTCCATTATTTGCTTTTTGATAAAAACGCCAAGGAAATCTGTCCATCAACCAAATTACCATTGGTTCTGATGTCAATTTCTGCCGTTTATATGCAGAACAGAAGTTCTAACTCAAAACCATACGTCTGAGGTGCGTGAAAGTTCTACAGCGCTTCCTACCTTTTCGGTTAGAACCCAGCTGTTTTGTTTAAAGAGAAGCAAGGACGCATCCGGCCGATAGATGTGTGATGCAACCGCGAATGTCATTCTGTGAGTGTTCGCAGACTTGACCACTTGATGCGCTGTTTGCCGCTCTTCAGCACTCCGATATCTCCCCCAAGAGGTGAGAACAGAACTTCATCCTTTTTCTACCCATTCAAATCCCCGGCAAGAAAATCTTTCCAGCCAACTAGAAGGGACAGCTCGATCGTTTCTGGACAGCATCTGTACATGGCTCATCACTTCGATAATCCAAAGCATGATCCATGAGAATCGATGTGGCAAGAAGGGGTTTCTCGTGGTGAATACTTTGACAAATAGAAAGCTCTACCAGAGCTAGTGAAACAAATCAAGAACGGAACCATATCGAAAGGACAAACGGCATTTGTTCCAGGATGCGGTCTGGGGTATGATGTCGAAGCGTTACCGCGATGCAGTTTGTTCAGTAAGGTAATTAGAATGGATGTATCTACGACTGGTGCTCGTGAAGCTCTGGAATACCTGAAGTTAGTCGATCCTAAACTACCGCAGATCTATGATGTAGTACAGGGGGATTTCTTTGACGTTCACTTGATCTACGACCCATTCTGTATGGTTTATGAATACACATTTTTCTGCGCCATCACTCTGGAAAGGCAAGACGAATGAGCTCAAGGAATGAAATCGCTTGTTTGGAAAGGGAACGCTTTGATCACTGTAATGTACCCCGTTGGAAAGGATCTCGCAGAAGGCGGACCGCCATTCGGAACAGATCCGAAGGCTTATGAAGAATTGCTGGAAGGAGAGGGCGGGTTCGAGAGGCAAGATGGACCTCGACTTCTCGACGACAACGCTTCCCATGAAGGACGCCAAGGTCGTATATGGCGTTGTCGTTGGGAGTGTGTGTGAAGTCAGCTGTCGAGGCGACATCGAAGGTATTGCTCCTGATAGATATCGGTGAAGAACGGATGCAAGAGGTACAGGTAGCAGACACACAGGATTGCAGTTACTCGCTTCTATTACTAGATAATTGTAGAATAGACCATCGTCTAGGGAGAAGGCAAGGAAAACTGAATTAGAACTAGAAGGCGTTCTCTTTTCTCCTCAGATAGATGAAGTTGTCCGCAATTTATTCGTGAAGTTCTCACTGGTCAGCAAAGACCGGTGGCCCCAACGAGTGAGGCAGTTATCAAAATAATGATGCTGGTGGCAACTCATTTACGACAAGTGCAAAAGAAAGTTTCTAGGTATGTTTTGGCCATTTAGAGCGGGACAATTGAGCAAATACACCGTGTTTCCGAGCGATATCGAAACAGAAATCTCGTCCCGTGTGAAGTTCGGCGGCTTTTTGCTTGCTTGGCAGGCCAGGAACAAAACCATTGTGGTAGAACCACGACGACAATGGTCATGAGAACACTGCTTCCAGAAAAGCCGGAACAGACGTTGTCTTGATAGTGCAAGAACGGCGGAATTATTCGTTAACCATTTGCGGACTTGAGATTGGAGAAGCTGTGAATGCATTGAAAGGAGCGGTAGTGGAACAGGCATTACTGTACTGACTTCGAGATATGCTATGATGCATCGAAACATGACTATGACCTTCGCACCCTTCAAACAACGCGGCTATGCTGGTAGACTTTCACGAAATGAGTGAAACCGAATACGAGTGAAACTGGATTGTATCGAAAACAGAACCGAAAACATACTCGCAGAGTTTTACTTTGTCTCGATGCTTGCCGTTTCCAAAAGAATACAACTTAAAGAACTCGGTAAGTGTAGCAAGGTCGCGATTAGGTTTCGTGCATCAACACAAGGAAAGTAAATATGCCCACAGCTCAGAAAATACATGTGATCCTGAAAAACAAACTCTACTTGCCTTGAGGCAACTACTCCGAGGCGCAGTAGTCTAATTCCTACATATTGCAGAACGTTTCTGTTAAAAGTACTCCTTCATAAAAACTAATACTTCAATCAGGGCTGTATTTTCGACTACGATATTGACCGGCTAAGAAGTCAAGTGGTCATGCTAATATGGCTGTAGTCGCCCTCTTGTAGTCGAACAGTAGTCAGAAGAAGCATCGAGACGAAGGTCAATGGTACTTTACTCAGTTTCGGACAGAGAGCTCTCTAAAATTTTGCGAGCTACTTTGATGAATGTCCAGCAAAATGCTGTAGCTCTAAGATGCATCAAAGTTTGCTGTGATACTTTATGCTTTTTTGTCTCAGAATGAACAAAAGTGGATAGTCTCCGTCATTTCTAGAGTTCCGGAGAGTAGTGATTGCCTTTGATTGCCTTCGAGGCAACCTGGATCACTGAAAAGCCTTTCAACGAAGGCAGAAGAGACCTGGGCAGATATTGCAGCTCTTGCTACCCCATTCAGTGGAACTGGGCTAACTAAGTAAAACTTGAAAAAGTCGGCAAAGATTAACTCTGTTACATGTATCTATGTTGTAGTCGACGAGGGCTCTAATTGTTTGCTCTGCAGAGCTTTTATTTCTTTAGATTATCTCATGGTGCGTGCAGGTTGTCTTATGTATCAGTGAAAGATCAGGAAAAAGTCTATGACTATTTTAAGTGAATACTACAGAATTGCTGTAGTCATGTAGTCATAGTCATTACAATATCTGGCGTAGTCGTGGAGTCGAAAATACGGGCATGTACTTCAATACTTACCATCGAGAAGACTTAAACAAGGAACAGATAAGAACCCGGCCGACAAAGCTAATACCCTCTCCTTACGAAGAGGAGAATTGCTTCCTTACAGCCTCAGTCCTTTTGTGTTCATATGCTTCAAGTTCCAAAGTCCCTGCTAAGCTTTTAGGCAATGTCTGTCCTGGAATGAAAGATTGTATGGCACCAACATCGTCACCAAAAATCTTAAAAGATTTCTTCTCGTTTTCGCTCATGAACGGTTTCATAAAGTTAGAAACGCCCTACACATACAACGGCTCATATACAATCAACATAACGTTCGTACGTAAAGAATTCGCATCTTCGAGAAATTCAAGGGAAAGCAAGTGCTTTTGTGCAGTGACGTATCCAAATATGCTCCTTCTCAATCCTCTCAAATAGACAAAACTTACAACTCCGAGTATCTCTGCCCTAATTTCAAACATGAGGGTCTCCAACATCCCAAACAACCACCAAAAACGTTCTTGGGATCGCCATCTTTCTAAAGCCTCGATAAATGGCATCAAGTGCTTAATGTCCATGCACAAAACTGGCGCCCGGCATCATCTGTCTTTGGGAGAATTAGAGTTTAAGCAGTAATCGCAGCAGGACAAAATATTGATGAAGCAGATGCTAATGAAGGAAAGACAAGTAGATAGTCATGACGTTTGTACGTCTCGGCTAAAAAGGCTCACGATGCAACGATAGTTAAGAGTTATTGTAAACCCTGGCACTTCTACACTGAATCTCTCAAGTTCTTTTTTTTAAAGTGTAGCAACGTGAAATCAAAAACAGGGGAGCGAAGCGAAGTTGAGGCAATGATCCTAACAAGACACAATATTGATCAAAAATATTCTGTAGAGGGCACGCACAAGACTGGTCTCTCTACTCCTTGGGTATTTCTTATCACATAAGCCACACAATGTAGAAGAGGCAAAACATATCATAAATCTGGGCATTGCAATAATGAATCTCTCATGCGCAATCTCCAAAAGAGTACCGACGTAAAGTCAATGATGTAGAGTGCGTAGCTGAGGAAATGAGCTAAACAACACGCAAAGCTCACAATGTAAAGCTTCGTCAACGTTTTCATAAATCTAGGGGTTGATACAATGACTTCATCAAACGCTGTTCACGAGAAAGTAACAACGTAAAGTCAGGAACAAAGAAAGCAGAGTTGACGCTAAGATCGAAACAAGATACAATATTCATTAAACATATTCTTAAGAAGGCACGCTCAAGACCTGTTGGAGAATCTCGCTCCGCTCCGGGCACAGTGACGAGGAGGCTCTATCCGTCGCGTATGGGTGTTGGTTGTTTGTTCTTGTTGTGTGTTGCTTTTCCTCTCGGTACTACACCTGCTATTGGTCGCGTCGCATTGTTGCCGATACCACGTCATCTCTGGAGTTTCTCATCGTTTCCCCACGACTGTACCTGGCACCTCTGTAGGTATAGCCAGTGCCACTTCCGTCTTACACCCGAGTATTGGTGGTACAGAGGGCTCTGTCACTAGTCTACCATCTCGCAAGAGAGCGGACCTTCGGACAGTCTGGTCGGTTTTCAATCTTCCGAGTTTGCCTCACAAAATGGTCTCCCGACCTAGAACCGAGCCAGGTACAAGTTGTCGATTAGGTTGGATTATTGACGCATTAACGTTTTCTGACAACGATCAGCAGATTCTTTGCGGTTTTGGAGGTTGGCAACGTTTGAACGTAAATCGTCAACTTGGTGGTTTACCGAGAAGGTTTTTGAGTTTTTATAGTTCTTCGGAGAATTGTAAACGAGTTTGACTGCATCATAGGATTGGATTGGTTACTGATGTTCAGTATGCCGCCACCGACTCGTAGATCTCGAATCGGTTCTGCGCGGTTGTCGGCTGCGGTACCCTCTACTGCACCGGCACTCCGGTCTAACCCAGATGTGGCGCCACCTCTTGAGGTCGTACCCGGTTCCCGGAGAGCGCGTTCAGTTACGGAAGCACCCAGAAAAAGCGTGGGTTCAACCCAACCTGTCGCTCAGATACATCCACATTTACTGCTAGCATTGCTACCGTAGCCGAGTTGGCTAGGTTAGAATCCCGCTTGGATATTAATCACGCTGCTGACGTGGAACTCCTACAGGACGTTACTACGCTGAGGACACGTGTCGATGATGCCCAAGTGAGGGATATCTCAGGTGACTTAGGTCTTCTGAGAAAGGACGTGAATTTTATTATGGAAAATCTGGGCACTCCAGACACCTTTGTTCAGGAGTGCCGAGCATTTGTCGATGAAATGCGTTTTAATATCGGCCGAATTCGTTCGCGTCTGGATACACTTGAGGAAACAATCCGCATGGATGAAGCTATGGACGCACAGGTTCTACGGGAGATCCGATCCAGAGATGAAGACCACCGCTCGGTAAAACATAGGCGTCGACACCCAAAACGAGTTCACTATAATTCGGATTCGTCGAGCTCTAGCTCCAGTATTTTGTGATTGAAGACAGTTCGTCAAGCTCATCTGATAGCGATGATAACCGTGACTGGTCTCGTTCGACAAGGTCGAAAGCGACGCAGTCTACTCAAGCAGTGATGCGTTCATGTGCGAAAGGACGGCGCCACTTAGGACTCAAGGAGTTAGAGCCCACGGACCCACTTTACAGGAAACTGTTGTCGTGCCGCTATTATCGGTTGGAGGATGTCGCTTCGAACCGCTTCTCGCGAGGAACCGGTAAGGTCAAGGATTATATTCGCAGGATGAATGTTACACTCGAAACGAGGAAGTTCTCGGGAGAGGATTCTATCATTATTCTGGATTTTCTTGCTAGGTTTGTGCAGGAGTCCGATATACTTGGTATGAGTGAAGCACAGGCATACGTAGCACTGCCGTATTTCCTGTTAGGATCTGTGAAAGATCAGTACAATTCTGTTCGAGGAACCTCGAGGGCCTCGAAGGGAGGAGTCACGTATTGGGCCGAAGCCGTGAATTACCTTCTCAGGTCATACGCGACTTCCAACGCGATTCAAAGTGCAACCCTTGCTGTACGCAAAACTAGACAGAAGAGTGGAGAAACCGAAACGGGTTATTCAACGCGTTTAAACAAGCGTTTTACCGATGTGATAATGTGTATTCCGCACAGGAGCGGTGTACCATGTTTGTTGATGGTGTGGACCCCGCCATTCGATCGTTGGTCGCTCGCCAGTGCCAGGAAAAACGCCGAATGACGTATCTAGGGTTGGTTAACTGCACCCGGGCGGAAGGAGAGAGGTATCGGGCACGGCACCCGCACCGGCACCATTCGATAGCGCTACTCGCGGAGAGTTCTTCATCGTCCGTATCGGTTTTGAAAAGGGGAATCGGTGTTGGCGACGCTGATAACGTTCACTTCATTGGAAGTAATCCCGATTCTTACAGGTTTACGGACCTGCCTACAACTTCGATTCCGTGTATGGAATAAGACCCTGCATTGTACGCACAAGGCGCCCGGGTGCCTGCAGCCCCGCTGCCCTACGCTAAGAAGTCGTCGCGTCTGAACCGTTCAGGTTGGAAAGACACTACGACACAACGTCGGCTGGACACTCATCCTCACGACAAACCAGCCTCGTTCATATGTTACCATTGCTACCTTCCAGGTCATGTATCAACGCAGTGCGTATTTCCGCCGTCGCACACGCCGAAAAATATTGCGTATTACGAAGCCCTCACGCCCGAGGAAAAGGAATCTGTTCGGCGAAAGGAATATGATCGGGCAAGAGCAGAGCTGGGATTACCGGTTCCGGTTTATGCTCAGCCCGCCATTCCGGCAAAGATACCTTCGAATCAGGTTCAAAGCGAAGTACCCACGCATGTAGTTCAGCTAAGCTCCCAGAATGGAGTTCACATACCAAACGCGGTGAGCCCCGTTCCGAAAAAAGTGACTTTGGTAGTTCCCTCTACAGAAGAGGCGCGTTCCGAGCCGAACTTGAAGGCGCCCGAGGCGTCACAGCTTCGCTCCCCAGCTGTTAAAATTCTTTCAAGGATAGCCGCTAAATCTGACGCGAACTCAGAACATCTTTCGGTTCTACGTCGTCCGTGGATACGGTCCCGTAATCTCCGTGTTCTGGAAAGAGTTCTTGTTATGGCTAAGAGAAACTACAAAGTTTATGCCGATCTTGGCTTGTCTAACCAGTTCATGGTTCGACAGTTGTCTGTGTTGGATACAGGGGCTAGCCCAAACCTGATTCACCTTGAGTTGGTACCACCCGCGTTACGGGATGAAATTCGCCATGGCCCAGGACTGTACATCGCGGATGCCAATAACAACCCTTTGCGTACTCTTGGGTACGTACCTCCCATGGTGCGATTAAGAACCTGTATGGTTAAAGTGGATTTCATGGTTTGCAAAAGCATTTCCGCACCGGTAATACTCGGTTGTGACTTTTGTAATCGTTTTGTTGAAGCTTTTTGCCCTCGAGCTCGAGTTCTTACCATGGATGATGGTTTCGAAATCCCGACTGTAAGGAAACCGCTGAAGAGAGCTACACGCAAGCTCGTTTCGCTCTCTGCTGCACAGGAAGTCCCAACCGTCAGTCCGGTATCGTCGACACTGCGTGTGGCAAAGTCTCTCGCCATCCCTGCAGAATCCCAAGTTTGGGTCACCATAACCACCAAGCAGTCCGGTCTACGCGTGGTAAAACCGTTGCCGTCATTGTATGATCAGAACCAACTCGCTTTAGCCAACGGAGTAATTTCGGTGAAACCCGACAAACCATTCAGAGTTCTGGTCGCTAACTTTGGCAAAACCCGACAGTGGTTAGCAAAAAACTAAATCCTTAGTACCACTCTCCCACATCCTGCTGCCATCGTGCCAACGAAGATACCAGTTGCGGATGTTCTCGATATAACCGATGCTAAGGAGGGGAAGGGAACAGCGGTGAACGCTCTTACTGCATCGGTTAACCCAGCGAACCCAATTACTGAGTCACTGGCACCCACCGAGAGTAAAGCATTACCACCAGAAACAGCAGACACAGACCCTGTCAAGGAACTGGAACAGTTGAATTTTGATCATGTACCTGAATCTCATAGAGATAAATTATGAGAAATGCTAAGGGAATTCACACCCATGTGGGACGGATCCCTTGGGACAATTGGAATCACGGAACACCGTATTTACCTACTTCCAGGTACTAGCCCCATTTCGCAACACCCGTACCGAGCTGGTCCCACAGCAAGGGAAGAAGAACGATCTCAGGTCGAGAAGATGTTACGCGCTGGCGTCATTGAGGCGGCACAATCCGCTTGGGCCTCACCAGTGGTGCTAGTTCCGAAAGCCAATGGATCATGGCAATTCTGCATCGACTACCGTCGTCTTAATTCGGTCACCGTCAAGGACTTGTATCCTATACCCAGAATGGATGAATACATTGGCTCACTAGGGAGTGCTACAGTGTTCACTGCCTTAGATGCCAATTGGGGATACTGGCAAGTTCCAATCCGTAAGCGTGTCGCCATCGATATCTTAGGCGAATTGATCCGGACCGCTAGAGGTAAGCGATACCTTTTGGTGATTATCGATAGGTTCTCTAAGCTGGTACGGACAGTCCCGTTGAAACGGATTACGGCCACCGTAGTTGCACAAGCCTTTGTCACCGACTGGGTCTTTGTGTACGCTCCACCGGTTCCTCTATTATCAGATAACGGTTCACAGCTCACGTCGAAGTTTTTCCAGGAGTTCTGTCGGATCTTGAGTGTCAAGAATCTATTTACGACCACCTACCTGTGGAGCAACGGCTTTCCGCTATCGGATGCATCATGCCGCTCATAATGAGATGGTACCGATGACCGGTGACGTGGCTAAGTTATGAAAACTTCCTTTAATTTTGGGTATTGTTGGGATGGTTTGGTTGGACCCTTAATAGGTGGACCTTGCATGGGAAGTGCCTAGCAGGTGTGATAGTAGGCCGCGTGGTGGAGCTGGCTAGTTAGATATTTGTGCCACGCCCGTTGGGAAATACCCTGCACCCTGACAGTGGTTCGTCCACGTGTATGATCCTCGGGAGGTGTGCATTGTAGATACCGTAGTAGTAATAGTATATATGCTCGGGTGATCTCACCCTGGAGCCTCCAAGTAAATGGACAACTGAGCTGACGTTCAAGTCGAATCCTGTTCAGAATCGGGCTATAGTAGCTTGCTGCCTACGTAGATCTACGACTCTAAACGGAGAGTGAACACGATTGGTATCGGCACTACTACCCCTCAGGGTCACTAAGGAAGCACTTGTCTTGCCATCTTTGGATCTTTGATTGTGGTTACCGTCGCGTCGGTTGTCTTTTGTTGTTTCTTGTTTTGTTTTTGTTGTTAATTCTTGTTGTTGTCACTCTGTTGAGTCTTGCTGTTTGCACTTGTTCACCTGATTCAGGTATCGCTTCCGCCCCAGTATTGAGTTTATATTTGGCGCCTTTGAGTGCGTCGCTCCGCTGTCGGACCTGTTCCCGCCGGTTGCCACGGTCCGTAGCTCCGCTCCGGTGGTTTCTACCGTGAGCTTTCTCTCGTTTACACGGTCCCCTTTCTCTTCCCTTTGTTCAGGTTTGGATCACACTCCATCTCTGGATCTGCATCGTTCTTTGCGTTCCACCTCTGTAGGTATAGCCAGTCACCGTCTCCGGTCTTACACCCGGTTTGTCACTCGACTCGAGCACGGACAGAGGGTTCTATCGCTGAGCCTACCTCCCATAGGGAGTAGGACTCGGACATCCTAGAGGAGATTCCCCATAGCGTTCACCACAGGGTTTTGCTCTACATTTTGGTCTCCCGACTTAGAACGGTAGCGGACCATAACCGGGTTGTTGTGCTAGTTGGAATCTGGACCCTTGGAATTCCCTTTTCGCGAGAGTGACAGTTATAGCCCCTTCTTTGGGTTGTAATTAGATTTCTCCCATCCCCTTTTTGGTTGTTCGGAAGTCTCGTGATTTCTCACGTAATTATCCCGGAGTCCAGTTGGCTACCTGCAGTATGCCGCGCCAGGCGCCGTCCTCGAAAGGAAGATCGGTTACGTCAAACGCCTCCGCTCGTTCGGGTGGTACGCGTTCGAGGACATCGGTCCCCGAACCTGGAAGTAATCGTGAAAACTCCGAGAGCCCGGACGCGCCAATTGATGCACAGGAGGTTGTAGAGTTTCCTTCGCAGGCTGCACCGCAACCAGAGGAGGAAGATCCAGTCGTGGAGATACCCTCAACCGCACCGCCGGAAAAGCTTGACTCTCAGGAGTACAGTAATCTGAGCGCCCGCCGCATCGCTAATGCAGCACACGTATCCCTCATCGAGTCAGTCGAGGAACTGCGTCGACAGGTCTATAAACTCCTAGATAAGGATGTCTCGGTAGAAGTTCGTACCCTGAGACAGGAGATGAATTCCATCATGGAGTGCTTTGGTCTCCCAAGGGCATATGTAGAGGACTCTTGCCTCGAAAGAGAGGAAACCCGAACCGCCATGGAGCGAGTCCATGCACGTTTGGATACCCTCGAAGCCACTATTAGGATGGAAGAGGAGACAGAAGCCTCCGAGCGGAATCGTTCGGATGCCGAAAGTTCCCTTCGTAGATCTAGTAAGAGGGGCCGTCGAAATTCCATGAAGGAATCTCGTAATTATTCGGATGTGTCTGACTCCGTCTCCGGAAGTAGTTCGGACAGCTCGTCATCGTCGTCATTCTCCGATTCCTCGGATGATAGCCGCCGCCGGCGTTCCCGTTCGTCAAAGTCACGGTCTAAAGCTACCTTTACCTCTCAAAGGGCTATCGGCAGTCGGAAGGAGGGAGAGAAGCATTATGGCTTGAAGGAGTTGAAGCCATCCAATCCGTTATATCGGAAGTGGCTTTCATATCGATATTATCGACTTCAGGATACCTCCGAAGTTCGGACCTCGAGAGGAACTGGAAAAGTTAGGGATTTTATCCGAAGACTCGGCGTTACTCTAAACAAGGGGGAGTTTACAGGAGAAGACCCCATTCTGGTTCTGGATTTCCTCGCAAGGTTCGTGCAAGAAGCCGATATACTCGGAATGAGTGAGGGACAGGCGTATGTAGCCCTCCCGGATTACCTCAAAGGTCTGGCCGAAGATCAATTCAATTCCGTCCGCGGATCGTCGAGAGCCTCGGAAGGAGGAGTTACGTGTTGGCCTGAAGCAGTACACTACCTTTTACGGTCATACGCTACTGGTCACGCCATTCAAAAGGCTACGTCAGCCCTGAGGGATACGAAACAACGTCCGGGAGAAACGGAAACCGCTTACTCAACGCGCCTGAATAAGGCTTTCCACCGCTGTGGTAATGTTCATCCGTCTGGAGAGAGATGTTCCATGTTCGTGGATGGGTTGGATCCCCAAATACGGGCACTGGTAGCCCGATATCGGGAGGATAATAGAAAGATGACCTACCTTGAATTAGTACAATACGCCCAAGCCGAAGGGGAAACGCTCCGAGCTCGGCGGCCCTCTAGGTCAAAGCCTCGTAAGGTACTATTCGCTGAGGAATCTGACTATTCATCCGCCCAATGCAATGCGAACGACTCCCATTTGGATCATGACAACATCAACCTCGTGGCTAGCAACCCCGACTCAGTTAGTACTTCGGAACTACCGTCCACGTCAGCTCCGTCATCGGAGACTGACCCTGCATTTTATGCACAGGGACAGCGAGTGCCCGCAGCACCTATTCCTTATGGAGGTCATGGGATGAGATTCAGTCGCCCAGGATGGAGGGAAAATAACCTGCAGGGTCGTGTGGACAGAGGTCCGCAAGACCAACCAACCTCAGTTATCTGCTACGAGTGTTACCAATTTGGGCATATCTCGAGGCAGTGTACACTCCCAGCACGGGAAAGATTGAGAATTATCGCTCAGTTCGAGTCCCTCTCGCCAGAGAATCAAGCTCGTGTGCCGAGAACTTCCTATGAAGGCGCGAAGCACGCGATGGCTGTCCACCTGAGTGGAGGATCAAATATTGGTCAGGCCGCCCACACGGCAGCCCAGAACATGGTGGGAAAATTCGAACCCGCGAACGGTCATCAGCATGATGCCCAGGATGGCAACCGCCCCCAACAGGTGGGTCCTGCTCCGAAAACCTAAACTTGGGAGTCTCCCCTGTGGAGGATCGTCTTCTAAGCTGAAGTTGAAGACGCCCGAGGCGCCTCCGCTTCACTCCCCGGCTGTTAGAATCCTGAAGAGGAAGATGGCTGCCACAGACGTGGATTCAGAACACTGTGGTGTTCTTCGTCGCCCGTGGGTACGGTCCCGAAATCTCCGTGCGCCGTATAGAATCCTGGTAATGGCCAAGAGGAACTACAAGGTATATGTTGACCTTGACCTGTCCATCCAATTCATGGTTAGGCAATTAGCTGTCCTAGATACAGGAGCTGCTCCTAACGTAATCAACAAGAAGTTAATTCCGCCCGCTCTTCGGGGAACGATCCGTTTCGGCCCTGCCCTAAACCTCGCCGACGCGAACAATAATTCGTTGAGAACGGCTGGTTACATTACACTCCTTGTACGAATAGAAACTTGTTTGGTACAACTTAACTTTGTCGTCTGCGACTCATTGTCTGCCCCGATTATCCTCGGTTGTGATTTTTGTGATCGCTTCGTGGGAGCTATCCGCCCGCGGAAACGCCAAGTGGAAATGGAAGACGGATCAGTCCTGCAGATTGTTCGGAAACCGCTGCGAGCCGCAACCCGGACACATGTGCCGCTACCAGCTGCGCAGCAAGCCTCCAACGATGGCATGGTGTCGACCAAGCTACACGTCTCGAAGGCAGTGCAGCTGCCACCAGAGTCCCAGGTATGGATCTATGACACCAACAAACAATGGGGTCTCCACACAGTACAACCGTTGCCGGCTTTATATGAACAACGCCAAATCGCTCTTGCGAATGGAGTGCTAACTATTCAACCAGATCGACACTTCAAGGTTATGGTCGCCAATTTTGGAAAGTCTACTGAGTGCCTAGTAAAGAACCAAGTGATTGGTACAGTGCTGCCACACCCGACGGCGGTCGTCCCAACGAAGATACATATCGCAAAGGTTCTCGGAGTGTCAGACCCTAAGGAGGGGGAGGAGAGCACTGAATTGCGAGTTAGTGAAGCCGTGGACACGGAGGAAACCGAAAAGGACTTGGGTCAGAACAATCCGAAACCTTTGGAGGTTAGTTCTGTGCCACCTGGCAGTGACTTGAAGGACCCTGTTGAGGAATTGATGAAGCTCGATTTGGAGCATGTACCGGAATCCCATCGGGAGAAGCTTCGCGAGATGCTGCGAGAATTCACTCCCATGTGGGACGGAAATCTAGGAGCAATTGGAGTAACTGAGCATTGTATTGACTTGCTTCCGAATACTCGGCCGATTGCGCAACACCCCTATCGGGCCGGACCGAAGGCTCGGGAGGAAGAGAAGTCTCAAGCTGAGAAGATGTTGAGGGCTGGCGTTATTGAGGCCGCTCAATCCCCTTGGGCGTCACCAGTAGTGTTAGTTCCGAAACCGGATGGATCGTGGAGATTTTGTATCGATTACCGAAAGTTGAATGTGGTGACAGTGAAAGATGTATATCAGATACCCCGGTTGGACGAATATATCGATTCTCTTGGGAGCGCGAACGTGTTCACCACCCTTGACGCCAACTGGGGATATTGGCAGGTTCCCATCAGGGAGAAAGACCGGGATAAGACGGCGTTCGTATGCCACCAAGGCCTATACCGCTTCCGGAGAATGCCCTTTGGGTTAACTAATGCACCCGCCACTTTTCAGCGTGCGGTTGATATCCTGTTAGCACGATTTAAGTGGACCACATGTTTGGTGTATCTGGACGATATCGTCGTTTTTTCCAACAATCTGGATGATCATCTAGCCCATGTTCGGGATGTCATGAGAGTACTGCGTGATGCAGGCATCACCCTAAAACTCAAGAAGTGCGAGTTCTTCACCGAATCGGTTAAGTATCTGGGTCACATAATCCGTCCCGGAAAACTCTCAGTCGATGAGGTACGGGTCAAATCCTTGAAAGAGGCTAAGCACCCAAGGACTCAAACAGAGTAGCGATCCTTCTTAGGACTGTGTAACGTATACCGACGTTTCGTTCCGAACTTTGCGGACATTGCTTCACCATTGAATAAGCTCCTTACGAAAGGAAAACCTGTTGAATTGGACCCCTTTGGAGGTGCAGAGGCCTCCGCTTTTACCGCATTGGTCGACGCCGTAACGTCGCCGCCAGTTTTGGCTCTCTCCAAACCTGGGTTACCTTATGAAGTCGATACCGACGCTAGCGCGAATCAGGTTGGGTGTGCTTTGTTTCAAACCGACGAGACCGGGAAACGACAGCCTATTGGGTACTGGTCGAGATCGCTGAACGTCCACGAAGGGAATGAATTACTCGGTGTCTGACAAGGAATGTCTTGCCGTGGTCTGGGCATTGTTCACTCTCAGACCATATTTGATGGGAACTCACTTTAGGGTGCACACTAACCACAAGTGCTTCCGTTGGCTCATGTAAATCACCGAACCATCGGGACGTTTGATGCGTTGGAGGCTCCGACTGTCGGAATTCGACTTCGAAGTCGTGTACAAGAAAGGTTCTCTCAACCTCCAGGCGGACGCCCTATCCCGTTTGGGCACAGCAGCTGAAGCCGAGCCTACCGAGGACGCTGATATCCCATGTTTTATGGTTGGTGACCTCGATGGGAGCATAGAAATCCTGTCGGATGACGTGTGTGACGACATCCTCGCCACAAGAACCGCTGAACCGGGTGCCGGGTCATTCATACCCATCACGCACGAGGAGATGATATGGGAACAGCAGACAGATCCCTTCCGTACCCAGGTACGAGCCCGTCTGAACGGTGGATATCACTTACCGTTTCAAGTGAAGGATCAAGGCTACCTAGTAAGGAAGGTGTCAACAAACCCACAAATAGTGGTACCGCACTCCTTGCAGAGCCGCGTTCTTCATCTCTCTCACTACGTGAAGTTGGGAGCCCACCCGGGAGGAAGAAAGTTGTATCTCACACTGAGAAGGGATTTTTACTGGCCGGCAATGGCATTTGACTGTTATGCAGTACGCCGATCCTGTCAGGAATGCGCTAAGAACGACATCAAACTGAGGAAGCACTCCAAGAAGTTAAAGCTGTTTCCCGCAACGGCGCCGCTCGAGTCTGTCGCCATTGACATTCTAGGCGAATTGATCAAAAGCTCGCAAGGGAATCAATACCTCCTGGTGATTACCGATCGCTTCTCGAAGCTGGCACGGACCGTGCCGCTTAAGCGGATAACCGCTGCCGCCGTGGCTCAGGCGTTTGTTACCCACTCGGTCTATGTCTATGGACCACCGGTACATTTACTCTCCGACAACGGCCCTCAGTTTACGTCAAACTTCTTTCAAGACGTGTGTCGCATCCTGGATATTAGGAATCCGTTTAAAACAACGTACCAACTCCAAACTAATGGTCAAGCAGAGAGATTTAACCGAACCATTCTTGGTGCATTGAGATCCTACGTTGCGGAACACCCCAAGACTTGGGATCTGTACACTGACGCAATCACATATGCGTATAATACCCAAGTACACCGGGTTACGTCTTTGTCCCCTTTTGAGTTGGTTCTGTCAAGGAGACTACGTCCCCTTGCCATTGAGGCACAGCCAACTATGTACGAATACTCGACACCGAGGTTACATCGCGATGCGTGGAAGAATTGGTTAACCATGATGGTGCCTACTGCTAAACGCTCTATGGAGAAGGCTCAACTCGCTTACAAGCGCAATTTCGATAGTCAAATTTGCAGGCCACTACCGCAGCTGCGGGCTGGTGAATACGTGTTCCTCAGGAAGGAGTACTATAATCCTGAGAAGGAGAAGCGGCATAAGCTCTCTCCGATCGCCAGTGGCCCCTGTCGGGTAGTATCCGTACAGGAGACGACCGTCGTGCTCGATATCGATAATCAGCACGAGCGGGTATCGCGAGATCGAGTGTATCGCACCCCAAGCCCTATCCAGGAAGTTACTACAAGTACCGGAAATGGCTCACCGCCGAACCAACAAACCGAAAAATCGCGTGCTACCGCGAACCGCCCTTCGGTTTTGCCCCACCCGCAGCGCGGTCTCTCCGACTTGCCTAGTACAACAGAGTTACTCAAGGATAACCCCGGACTCTCACGGGTTACACCTACACCCTCTACCGAGTTGTATGAGATTCACCCCCCGTCTACGGTATATGCGCCAAATACGGAAGCCGTATCGCACCCTAAGGAGGGGGAGGACAGTGTAGATCGCGCTCCGGTTGCTCCGGCGTCCGCTGGACCTAACCAAGGTGTTGAATCTCAGAGTGAGACAGAATCCCGCGCTGGGAATGATCGCGCTGGCGCTGAGTCTCGTACACCCGAGACCTTGGCGAGAAATGAAGTTGGAAGAAGTGAAGAATCCCCCGCAGGGAGCGCTACAGCTAAGAAGGCTAGTGGCCCCGTTGGGACGCAATCCGAGTCGTTGGAGCGTACTGTATCTCGCTCGCGCGAACGCACTGTCTCCGCCGACCCGTTCGTGGGACGAGGCGACATGGAGAGCGATGCATAGCCCACCTGGGAACAGCCCATAGCGGCAGGAGGAAGGAAAGATGAATCCATGAGGATTATACTGGAAAGCCTGAAGGAGGAAGTAGTCAAGACCCCTGAAGGGCACGCTGGAGCACACGGAACATGCCGAGGTGCTGGACCCGTAAGCACGGTGAACGGCACCACATCCAGTACGCATGTGCAGCCCGACGGCGAGAGATTCGAGATTACCTGCTGTAAGCATACGCCATTGCTGGAGGATAGTGCACGTTGCTTGGCAACCGCCGGCTGGCGGGCCTGACACTGTAAATACCGTTCACGGGACCTGTGGCGCGCACGCGCGCCCGGGTGCGCCCAAATATCCAATGAAAATGGAGTGCACCGCAGGTCATGCGCCATGGCCCGACGTTCCGCCGCCCTCTGCAGGGAGTGCAGTACGCCACTCCTCCGTCACAACGGCTCTCCCGCAACAAATGTGAAGGTATTGCCGCTTCACGGACGCGACCGTTCGTCGATTAGTAGCCCGTTTGGGATAGAGAAGAGTTTGCCGGAAACCGGAGATCGAGAGCTTTCGATTGAGCTCAGTTTTGAGGCAATTGGACGCCGGTGTCGGGAGTTAGCGCACTTCGTCGCGACGGCCTGAAGACACTACGGACCACACGTCCTCCGCCCCGAGAACCGGTTCGAAACCCGAAGGAACCACTACCCCGCCTGGGTTTTGCCCATTGTCACTCCCTGATGTCGGGTAAGGACAAGGAAGAAGCCGAAGATGGCGTATACCCACAAGAATTCGTGTTAGATCGTATCGTGGAACACAAGGAAAGCCCCGAAGGGAAACTATTGTATAGAATCCGTTGGTACGGCTATCCGCCTGACGAGGACACTTGGGAGCCAATTGAACACCTCCCTAGGTCCAAGGTCATGTCGTATCACCGCCGTACTCGGACGCCATTGCCTCCAACATTGGATAACGCGATGGTCGGGTAGCTCGCTTACCGGTGTGCTCTATTGTACTCGTGCCCGCCTTGCGGTTGGAAGAAAGAAGTCAGCAGCTCGGAAGAGCGGATGGAACCACGGTGCGGGGCTGAACGCAAACCCATCGCGGAGTGGATCGCGTAGTGCGAGAGATTCCTTCGATATCCAACCAACTTGGTTTGCCATCAGCGCCATCGCTTGCACAAAATTCCATAACGAGACGTTCACCGGAACCATCGGTTGGGACTGAGGCAATGGAGCCATCGCAGAACCCGGGTGAGGGTGGTGCGATGCGCTCGCCTGACCCGGT
>VCMS01000180.1:121367-140593 GCA_022539475.1 Gracilaria domingensis | reverse complement strand
CTCGAGTCGTAGGGAAAGGCCTACGCAAGCGAGACGTGCTACGCTCCCAGGCATAAACTGACTATAACAAGACTGGTTTAGCCTACGTGGGTCTAGAGAGTGAGATGAAAAGTGAAACAGGGAAGCGGGTAGATAGTATCCAGGAGTAGGAGAGCGCCGGCGGAGCGGCACATCACAACGGCTTTTACGTCAATGTGAAAAGCGGAATTGATGCTTAGTGGTAAGGTGTTTCTTTCAAACACGTTCGGACTCTGATTCGGAGTGAAAAGGTTCTTTCCCTTTTTGTATTTAAAACTTTATTGATCTTTCGCGTAAGACTCTGAACTACCAGAACTTTTCGAAAAACTTTTCCTTCTTTCCAGACCCATTAGTGAGGCACATCATGTCAGCATCTCCGACAAAGAACGTCTTCAAAAGACTCAGGAAAACATACCAGGCACAAAGACTCAAGACGAACTCCTATGCCACAACCATTAGCTTTTACGCTAACAACTTAGATTTCCCTGTGCAAGCTCTTTCGTGAGGATTTTGACAACTCCGAGTTGAAGACAAATCTTCCTGGAAACCACTTGGGCTCCCAGTCAACAAACGCTGAGAAGATGCCGAATGATCGTCAAATGATGTAGTCCTTTGGTTTGGAGGTTGCAGAATGTAAGGATACACTGGATCTGACGACTTCCAACAGGGATGGCTCATAGAGCAGGACACTTTCTATAGTGCGACAGGAACAAGCTCTCATCGTCAACAGATGATCGACAATACCACCTGTCCCTGCCTCCCAGTCTGTAAAGACGAGTTGCCCAGTCAGCAGTACAGCTTGTGGGTAGTCCATTTAGAGTGTGCTTGAAAAATGCCACACCTACCGTAGTAACAGTAGCGTGAGTGTCATTCCCATCACGAAACACTCCAGAAAAGTAGCAAGACTTCCGTTCGTTTCTCGATACAGTATGATAGGTCCCGGCATAAGCAACCTTGTTTTCTCGTCCTTGCACGAGAGAAAACCGATATTGTTTCTTCACTTGCCAAAAATTGGCGGCTTCACTTGTGGAAACGCCAAGAACGAGTAGCATAGTACCGGTGGCCAGCGCGACATTAGATTGGGAATGAATCCTGTCCCACAGTAACTGATGAAATGCGAGAAGGCGGTAGGAATAAAATCGACTCATGTCAGCATCATAGTAGACCTCTGGGTTACCTTCTGCGTTCGAAAGGTCGGAGTCTTCATCTTCTTCTGGAGGCAAGATGAGGGATGACAGTTTCCGTATTGCAGACTGTACAACGAGGCTGCCGCGTGGTACTTGATCTTCTCATTCACAGATTGAGCAAACAAATACTTAGCATTTGTAACCCGATTCAGCTGGCCAATATAATTCTCTATGGTCCATTGACCCAACAAAGAGACTGGCCCACAATCTCGGATACATTGACTTAGATGTAGAAGCAAGTGATAGACGTATCTGCACATATGGACCCGCTCTCTCTTGTTCTGGTAGTAATGATTGACAAATGATGATAGAACTCGCGAGAAAGTCGCTCAATATCACAAACAAGATCCTCCGTGAGGCTCCATTGACAACTCTTTGGACCAGTTGCACAAATAAGTACCACCCGTCTAATGTTTCTCTGGTATCCATCCGTCCAAAACGACCACGCTGGTTGAAGTCACAAAGAATTTCCCACTCCGCTGCCTTCCAAAGTCCCTTTTTGTCGAGTCCACGTGGTGCTCTGCAATAGTCGGAGCCAAAACCTCTTCTGCAAGAGCGAATATTCTCATGACGGCCTTGAGCACCCTAGGACTGGTAAGGCATCCTAGTTCCGGATGGCGGCCAGAGTCGTTCATCCATATTGAGATCATATCGCGAGCCACATTTTCGAAGAGAAGATGCATTATGTCAATTGGGAATGAGCTGAATGCCCGTACAGTTGGTAGCTTAAGAAGGGTGTCATAGTGATGCTCGAAAATCCATGATGTTTTAGCTGACGCTGTAGTTCCTGGTTGGTCATTGTGCTACTTTGCATCTGTAACTCTTCGT
This sequence comes from Gracilaria domingensis, assembly GCA_022539475.1. Lineage (NCBI taxonomy): Eukaryota > Rhodophyta > Florideophyceae > Gracilariales > Gracilariaceae > Gracilaria > Gracilaria domingensis. The sequence continues at coordinate 138,560 of VCMS01000180.1, read as the reverse complement.
ACGCACTAAGAACTTCACTGTGCGATCGCATGGGAAGATTGTCCACTTCCCAAAGTACTTTCAAGTTCGGAACATTGGTTCTCGCTCTTGTTGTTCGAGATATTGCTCCTTCCTCAACCAAAGTGGGAGGAAAATATGTGTGGTTTTGGTAGATCCCGCGAATGGAGCAGAAGCGACACGGCACAAGTCCGTTTGCTCCCTTCAGATGGGTGAGCTTCTTCATGGCAGGTAGATCAGCAAGAACGAAAAGTAGATGAACTCGTACTCGCGTTACCTCTCCGTTCCACAGTCTTACTCTTCGCCCGACACTATGCAGGTCTTGAAGCTCTGAAAGAAACGGATGAAGAAAGGACGTAAGATCCTTTGGCTCATTCGGACCGGGAATGATAAACAAAGGCAGGAGGCGTTTGATCTTGAACCTTTCAGACGGCGGAAGGTTAAGAACTGTACAAACGAATGGCCAGTACGTGTAGTCGTCGGATCGAAAAGGTTGAACTCCATCTGCAGAAATGGAAAGAAAGATGTCGTTCTGAACGCTTTCCGGTCCACCTAAGTCACTTACAATATCCCTGAAGATCTTTCCGGAGAAGAAGTCTCTGTAGCCTCCAGTCGTCTCACCAAACAAACCCTTCCTAAAGTAGTCAAAGAGTCTTGGACCTTCAATTGGGCTTGCCAAAAGTCGTTGCAACCTACACCATATTGAAATGTATTCATATGTGGCAAACGTTGCACCATCAGGCTGAGAACAGTAGCTACAATTGGTTACAGAATGATCCGTTCTCACGCGAAGTGCCTTATGAAATCTACCACAGCACGGATGCTCACTCGATTCAACACCAGAATTTCGCAGCAATGCCTCTCTTACGCCTTTGAATGAAGAGTAACGAAGATGTGGCTCATCTTGAACTGTTGTATCTCGGATATAATCCTCCATGAAACTGTCGGAAACAGCATGCTTAATCCCCAGTCCTAGTACCTTGGAGTGCTTCTGCATGAAGATTCTGAACTTGAAATCTCTGCAAACTGGATAACCACTTGATATAAGAGCATTGGGGTCACTATTGGAAGTTTCAATGGGGTTGTTTGCGGTAGAGCTGGTTGTGCTGCCAGAATAAAGGGAACTCTCTGAGCTCAAAGACATCTCATTTGTTTTTGTTGTGCTCTCATCGTCGGCATCGGTTGAACAATCGATACTGCTATTACGATGGTGGGAAACGCTTTGGGTTGGACTTTTCAAGCTGGATTGAGAAAGCTCTAGTGATACCGAATCATGACTGTTGAGAACACTTATCTCGGCATCTGACAAGCCGAGATGATTTGATTCTCCAACGTGTTCAAGAGCATCCCATACTGCCTGTAACTGTGAGAGATCATGAATAGCTTCTGGAAGTGGTAGAAAGATTGTCTTTCCGGATTCCAATGCCTCATTTTGCGATTGAGATCTGTGCTTCATTGCGGTCTGCCTCGACACCATCTTCCCAGGATAACAACGACAATGGTAACTGGCATGACAAATATAACCGAGGGAAACCATAGTTGTAAGATGAGGGGCTAAACGGTATACTGAGACGTATCGATACGTGTCGGAACCACCTAAGAATGTGAGGCACCTTAGGAACGCAGATAAGACAACAGAAAAGATGGAGATTCGATTGAGAGTAATGCGGTCTCCTTAAACGCTGGTGACCTGAATCGAAGAGATGATCCAAATTAAATTGATGCTGCAGTTTCGTTTCGAAGAGGAAGACCCAAGCGCAAAGACAAAACGCAGGGAATCGATATTAAACTTATCAGGACTGGACGGCTACCATATGTGTCATCCAGGATCCAAACTTCGGCGAGTGCTCAGCGCACCTGGCGCCATTTCAACATCAATTATTAGTTCTTGTCCCATTCGAACCCTTCCATCGACGCATATCGACCGTTATGGTGCTCCTGGGTGGTAACATAGTTCTGCTTGATCCACAGAGAGACCGTACTGCTAAGGAAACCAGCAGTTTTAGCATCGGTCAAATGATGGAGCTCGCGATAAAGGCTCACAACGACGGTCTTGATGAAGCCCATGAAAGTCGTCTTGAGTTCTCCTCAACTCCGAGAAAGTATTCCGTAAATGTCTTGGCCACCGTTGGGCGGAAGTTGCAGACCTGTCGCGTATTCGCGAAGCATATTGGCAAAAGAAGCTACCGTTCCATCCAGAAGTGCACGCCACCCTATCTATTCAACGAAGCCGTTGAACAGGTGGTAACGCACGTGAACCAAAAGCACAGGCTCTTGGCGTATACAGAGGGTGACTGGGGTGCTGTAAAGTCAATTATCCAGAAGCTGAGAAATGCTGTTGCGCATAGCAACGCAGACAAGAAGGCGGCATCGGGTAAGGGAAAGAAGGATCACGAAGAACCAGGGCCGACAAAGAAGAACGTTTCAGCCATGTCCAAGAAGAAGAGTGTTAAGAAATCCCATAAGGAGAGGAGAGATCGAGTGCGATCTCTCGGAAGAGAACGTTCATGTGATGTAGGAAAGTCTGGTGTTCGAAGAGGAAAGAATCGCAGGAGTAGTCGTGAAGATGATACGAGTGGGAGAGAGTTGACTGGAGAAAGAAACGATCGTAAGAGAACCCGAGACTCTGATGGCGAGAGTTCTTCCGCTCATCACGCGCTTGTATCCAGAACGAAGATAAGACGTCTCAACCCAATTGTTAAAGCAAACAGAAGAGTGTCTCCCATAGCGGGAAGTTCATCAGATGATGACACAGAGCTGAATATTCGGGGAACAGGTCGCCGTTTAGAACCCGTTCAACCACCACAATTGTGCGAGGATGATGACTATTCCACAGATAAGACCTCTGTGAGCCGTACTTCTCAAGAGGTATCGGCAAAGCGCAATGATGAGAACAGCAATGTAGAGGTAGTTACGCAAGCAAAGGGTGACAAAGAGGGAAGGAAGAACAGACGCACTGGATCACTGACCAAAGCACGAAGAATTATAGTCGAGGACAATGATGAAATAACTCCCATTCATAACCAGCCGAAGAAGAGAAGTATAAACCCTTTTGCTCTCGATGATGATACAGCCAGCAAAACGTGCTGTGTTGAGGGTTGCAATATGACTGGCGCGACAGCTCATATCTGTCAGATGTGCAAAAATCCGATGCACAACTTGTGCGGTATGCGAGTCCTTCGCGAAGCATATGTGGAAGGACAGTTCATTTGTTCTCTCAAATGTTTAGGATCTTATTTGCGTCAGATTTCTCCGAACTGAATATCAAGTGATGCCAAGGAGAGTTGGGTCATTTCGTGTAGCAGATCTTGTACATGAATCTAGTCATCTCAAAGTGATAAAGAATTTTCTTCATTCTATTATAAAATTCTTCTCTTACAGAGCACAACCAGGTAGTCATTGAGGATGCAACATACGCAACCAAAAACGGAAGGGAATAGATGCGAATCTCTTAGCTGCAGTCGTTGCATAACAACATAGGTGGTACTCCCAGAGATGCGGTTTCGTAATGCGCCGCGCAGCAGCTTGACGCCGGAGTTGCAGCTGAGTTGGCGATGACATAAGTGTTGTTCAGCGCGAGTACAACTGGTGTGCCGACTTGGGCCAGATCCAGAATTGTGGAGACGGTGGGGTGGCAATGACTTGGATGTGACTTCGATCGATAAGCACGTCTCGCTATTTGTAGCGGCAGCGTCGAGTGATCGCGAGATACCGTGAACGACACAAGATCTTCCCACAGTCGTTCCCATCGCCGCTGACCTCCTCAGATTTTTGTACCTCAGCCACGGTAATCCAAATCAATCATGTTCTGGCTGTCTAAAAAATACAACCATGTGCCAAAAAAGCTGCCTTATTTTCAGTAATATTTGTACGTAAAAATTCAAACGTGTGCTTTGTTGAGTGGGCAATAATCACCGGACGCGAAACCAAGTAGGGCGTATTCTTTGGCTGCGTGCGCAAGACCGAATTATCCAAGTACTCAGAGCAGAGATGATGGCCACATCGATTCCGACTCGTGAGACTGACGTAGAACAGCCATGTCTCTAAATCACTCTTCCTCTTCCGCTCTTATGTTATCAAATAATGAAACCCAGAATGGAAAAGCAGCCCTTGTCTCTTACTCATCTTCTTCATCGGAAACCAAATCCAGTTCACAATGCAGTTTGCAGAGTGCATCGTTCGGGGAAAGCGGAGCTGTTCTCGTTCCTAGGCAAATTATGCCGTCTGACGTGCAGACGTTTTCAATTAACATAAGGAGAGCTACAGATCTGGATTCGTTCACACGTCTTAGCAGACACACTACTGAAAATGTGTCAGGAGTTTGCAGAGCTGTTTTTCAGAGCACACACACTGCTGCTAGTGAACCAATGCGCACAAAGGTAAACAAGGGTTCATCCAGAGAAGCCATTAGGAAGAGAAGGTATAGAAGGGATCCAGAAACCGTGAAATGGAAAACAAGAAACGGAGAGAACGTTACAAAAAAAAACAACTCCAATGTACCTCGAGCCTGGTACAGAAATTCGACCCTGCTCCCAGTCCACAAGTGAGTGGAGGTTTTATTCCTTACGAACGAAACATCTGCATTCCGAGTCGCGTGAGCCGTACGTATTGCGAGGGAGAGTTGCAAATTGTGCAGATTCTCAAACGGTATGAGATTGAGACATGGCATTATAAGTGGAATCCCAACATACAAGGGGAAGATTGCGAGGGAAAGATGTACGCTTTGGAAAACATATTGGGAGAACAGTCCGTTGTGAATGTTCAGGAAGAGGGGTGAGGCATACCAGTGTTTGTCAAACTGTTGAGTCGTGCGCTGTTGGGAATTTGTGTCATAACGCAAATTATGTTCGCTTGTGAGCTCGTCCCGGGTATTAGAAGCATATGAAGACCATGATTCTAGTAAAGACAAAGCTTGCTTTTTATGTACATCACGTGAAGATGCTCTGTGATCATAGAAAACAGAAGTGCCTTTGTCTGCCGAAACATCCCTTTCCCATACCTTTTCGATAGGACGTATACAAATATACGCGTACGCAGACCATGCGAATGAACGCTCAGCCTCCTCCTTCCTCTCGGTTTGTGCACTCTTCTATCAACGTTTCCCCCTCTTCTGCAATTGCTGCGCGCTTGTTCCTTCTGTTTGTTTGTGTCGTAGCGCTATTTTCCGTCTTTTCACCAAGCTTACCTCCGTCCCTGCCAATTGAACTTCCGAGCGCGATGAGAGATGCCACGGAATTCACGTGTGAGGATCAGGGTTCCTGCGGTGAAAAACCTGGGATTCCGACTACTTGCTTCCTTTGAACCGAGCCATGATTCCACTGACTATATTACAATCGAGTAAATTCAAATGCAATTCATGACACTAAATAAGCTCACAGTCTAACTGATAATGGATTCTGCTTACCTTCCTACTCAACTGACATCAAAGCAGATAATCGAGTCAGACTAAACTGGCAAGTCGAGGGGACTTCAAGACAAAAAACCGATATATAGCAAAGGGAATTACGAACTAGACCAAGACAAGAATAAAGTCTGTCACTCTCATAATAATACTCTATCATAGACATTAGCGGATTACTGAACATCTAGTAGATGTTTCCATGAACCTTATAACAAAAAAAAAATCGAATTGTGTCATAGGCTAGGCCATAGAAAGCTAAATAAAGCCAGTATACATAAAACGACATGCGAAGCTATATATAACACGATTGGATATCGAAGGCCAGCGACAAGAGACAAGAATCAATAACTTGTTCACAAAATGAACTACCATAAATAACTTTCGCTGCGAGAGTAATTGATAAACAATAGATATCACAGAAAAAAAATTAATATATCAAGCATAACATGAGATTCACAAAAAGCACATTATAGACACACGAGACCAAAAACACCGTAAAGACTAAGCCATTTAAATATCAAGGTTAGAAACAACAATGCGCGTGAGACAGAAAGTGAAGACAGTGCGCCAAGACACAGAACAAAAAGCGGTTAGAAATGACAGCTAAAAAAATCACAAACAAAAAGGAAAAAAAAAGCACCCGACAATGATATGAATATAGTAGCAAATCAAAAATAGAAAAAAATAAAGCAGAGATCAGCCCAAATGTCCAGATAAAGGAAATAAGCCGAGCAATGCATCAAACGCAAGGTCGATCCTAATACACTAAGGGATCGAACACGCTTTTCGATACGCCGCGATGCGTCTGAGACACTAACAAATCAGAAAAAATTAAAAGAAATGAAAAAAAAAAAATAAATAGCCGCTTTAACAGCAGTACCATAAAAGTCGTCGCGGCACGCAAAAAATGTCGCATATTAGAAAACGTTTCAATTGAGCATTAAGCGTAGTCTACAAGCGAAACACAAAAGGAGACTTCAGAATAAATACCACTTCCAATCGCAATTGATCACCAGTACCGAAGCAAAAAAATAGATAGATATTGAGACGACAGTCACCATTCAAAGTAAAAAAAAAATACACTTGTATAACAACAGACAACGTATCACATGGCCATACTCCTTTAGAAAAGAGAAGACTTAGATAATAAGATAAAGAACAAATAACTAGTAACGATAAAAAAGGAGGTACCAAAAAAAGAAAAAAAAAAAATAAAATTAAGACTATAAGGCGTAAAAAAATCATAAAGCGATCGAAGTACAAGCAACGACCTCGCAAAAAAAAGACAGAGATGAATATCGATGCAAGTAAGAATCATGATAGTGAAGGTGAATGAAAGGAAAAGTTATACCTTATGACACAGAATGCACCCTGCCACGGGAAAAGCTTGCAAATGGCACAACTGGGTCCTTACGGAGATGGTTCTCTCGGCTGCTAACGTTCGTTTTTTAAACGGAAACGGGGTTTGAGAAGGGCGGCCCCCCCCCCCCCGGGGGGGGTTTTTTTTTTCCCCCTTTTTTCCCCGGCGGCTCTTCAGCTCGATGAGGAATGGATGGGTTGGGCCCATTGCAAATGACAGACAGTGCTCGCGGACACACAGCTCTGAGTATCGGCTCGTTGTGTAGCGGTACCGTCCGACGAGAAAGAGGAGGAGCGCTTTAACCGCGTGAAGGTCAGGAGAGCCGAGGAATCTCCGCTGGACGATTGTGGAGGACGCAGCCACCGGATCGCCACAAACAACAGATTAGTAGATAACGCGTTTTCGCGCTGTCGATCGGAGCCGACAGGGCCGCGGGCGGAGCGACAGTTTTCCGACAGGTGCGATCTCGTACGATGTCGAGGTAACGAAGTCGAGACGGGAACCTGGACGAGACAGGAGCAAGAGTAACATTGGCGCTTGCTCGTGTTGTCTATAAGTGTTTGAAGGGCTAGAGGGATAGGAGCGGCTAGAGATTGCTACCTTCAGGCAGAGTGATGGCGGGGAGATATGGCGCAACAACGGATGGTGGGGCGGGAAGGAAGGAGCAGCAGCAGAAGGAGGTGACGATGTCCACCAGCGCTGACGCAATGGAATGTTTGGGGTGATGCAACAGACACGCCCCAGGTTGGCCACACTGGAGAACGTAGCACCACAAGGATGGTAGGCATTAGTACGGGGGCAGCTGGGTTCACGGCGGCGAAAATAAGCGCCAAGGGGCTGGTGAGCTATACTGCCGCAGATGCGTCGCACCATGTTGCCGTCGAACTGGCACGCTTGGTGCTGTACTCGCTGGCGCACAACGTGAGCGTGACGGCGCAGTCGGGCAGGCGGCTGGCGCGCACGGAGGTGCCGCTGGGCGTGCTGGCGGTCGGCCGGCGCGGAAGTGGCGGTGGTGGCGGTGGCGGCGGCGTGGCGGTGGCGGCCGTGGCGGTGGCGGCGGGCGTGGCCGGTGGCGGTGGCGCGGCGTCCAGCTGCCAACACTGTCGGCGGCCTCGCGCGCTGCTGGGCGCTCGTGCACGGCGCGGACGTGCTGCGGCTCGCGCTGCGCCGCAGCGAGGGCGGCGTGCGCCGCTTCGCACCGGCGCTCGTTGCGACGTCAAGGATGTTCCTAGACGATGGTTTAGCACGGTCAATGAAATGATCTGGAGCGTTCACCGCATGTTGACGAACATTCGGGTGCTATAGAGCGCTTGAACAAGTATCTGTTACCGCACGCAGCAGCTCGTCCCAAAAGGCGCGCCGTTTCGCATGGCCGCCACACGTGTGCCACGTCGCGGGGCAGCCGTGCGCGCCGTCAAGGCCGCCGCGCCGCTCCGCTGGCGCCGCAGCCGCCGGCCGCGCGCCCCGCCATGGACGCCAAGCTGCAGACGGTGGAGGCCGCGCTCAACGCGCTGCTGCTGGCGCGCGACGAGCGCTGCAGAAGGTCGTGTCGCGTCTGCTTCCCACGCTGCTGTCCGCGCTCAGCACCCCGTCGCCCGCGCGCGCGCCAAGTGTATCCAGGTGCTGCACCACATCAACGTGCGCATTCGCTCGCACCCGCAGCTGCAGCTGCCGTTTCGCACGTGCTTTCCGTCGCCACTGCCCCGATGCCGCGCTGCTCACCGCCAACTTCGCCGTGCAGGGCGGCTATCTGGCGAAGTGTTTTGATCGTTTGCCGCACGCGGACAAGGCCGCGGCGTTGCCCGAGCTGCTTGGTGCCGCTACGCGCTTGTAGTCGCCGCAGAATCGAGACGTGCTGCACTTTTTGGCGCTGCGCGCGCTGGCGGGCGCTTCCGAGCTCAGTCCTGCGCGCGTGCCGTTCAGTTTGTGGAAGCGTGTTAAACGCTGTGATGCTCGCGCCGTGGATGCGTTTTTCTCGTATGCGCGGCTTGCGCTTCGTGCAAAGATCAAGTCTCCGCTGTCGGAGCAAATGTTGTTGGCTGTCATTCGCCTTGCGTCGGAGTACGCCCCATTGAGCATGACGCGTCGCGCGCCGCGCGCGTGTTTGCGCACTTTTTGGTCGCTGCCGGCAGCGCTAGTGGCTCTGCACTGGTTGCGGCGGGCGAAGATGCCATGAAGAGGGTGGATGCATGTGATGTGCTCGCCGCTGCCGATCCAACCATTGCCGCAACGCTGTTTGAGTTGTTCAATGATGCGCTGGCTCCAGTGACTGTCAGGATTGTCTTGCTTGCCAAGGGCTTGCTGAGGGTGACGCTTTGTGCCAATTGCTTTCCGGAGGTGTTTGATGTCTTTCGACACAGTTTGTTTACGCCGGGCATCCCAACCACGTTTCAGGCGTTGGGCATGCAGTTTGTTTCGTTTGTTGTCGCCAATTGTGATGATGATGTGTTGTTGGCCAATTCGAAGCACTTTGTTGAGCTCATGCTCAACTTGGTCAATAATCAAACCGACAGAGCGCCGTCGTTTTCGGATACGCTTCGCGCCTTTGGCTATACCGCGCTGTCCGACCTGGCCTTGCGCATTCCGTCTCTGGTGCTGGACGACGCTGTGTCGTTACAGCTGTTCTTCTCGGGCTCTCTGTCGCGTACGCATCAGCCGCAGGTCAGGAACTCTGCGTCTCAAGCGCTCATCACTCTTTTGCGCATCGTCACTATCTCCGAGCAAGACACTACGCAGTTACGCACTGTTGTGCTTGCCACGCTCATGGACGCTATTGCCGACGAGCATGATCTTTCCATACGAGCCAGGGACGCGGCTGTACACTGGGCGAATGAGTGCTTTGCGTTTACGGAGGCTGATGCTCGCTTGATCAACATCGTCGCGTGTGCTGACAACAGTGAGCGCGTATCCCAGCTGGCAGCCGTTGGACTGAAGCCACGAAAGATTGCGCGGGATCCCACACTGCGCCACGAGAAGCCTCTATTGAAGAGCGCATTCCCTGACTTTAGACACAATGTCGCAGTGTATACGTCTCACTGCGAGCGCCACGAACCGCGCAGCAAGTCGGCTGCTGTATATCTACACTTCTGTCTCAAGTGCTTGATCCACAAGCTCACTCCTCAACGACGAATACAGCTCTTGCCTGCCGGCGAGATTGATTTGTTTTTGAGCGCCGATCCGTCGATGTTGGACGCTTTGAACGTGGCATTACGCACAGCGCAACAAGTCTTTTTGCACCCCGACCCAAATCAGAGGCAAGACCTGCTGACATCCGCACTGTCTATTGATTTGCTTGCCTCGAACACAGCGTCGCTGAGGGAACAAGTTGCGCAAGCCTTTCAACACAGACTGGACGACTTGTTCAAACTGATTGCTCGTAAGTCTGCTTTGGGCGACGTTGTCGTCGCGCGCGCCGTTTCTAATCTCGTAGGCGTCTGCGCTGATGCGCTCTCCATGGAGGAGATAGAGCAACTCGTCACGCGCTTTGGCGCAGGGCTTGAACCGAACCAGTCTGGAGTCGCTTCTGGCAGGCACGGCGAGGATGAACGGGTGGCGAGAATAATGGCCAGTGGCCAGATCATTTGCTCCGCAGCGAGGCGAGCGGACGTGATATGGCATGAATTAGAGAACACCCCGATCTCTCAAGTTACGGCGCGTATTTCCAAGAGGATAATGCTCCCAATAGAATCATCCGAGATTGTCCGGGCTGCAGCGTGCGAGGCGGTGGCAGATATTGGAACCAGAAAGCAACTGCCGCTGTCGCCAGCTTCCCGAGAGAGGATTCTGTCTAAACTAACAGGCATCCTCAAGTTGTCGTCTTCGCCGTCCAAGGTAGTTCAAGCCGCGTCAAATGCGTTGGGAAAGATCTGCGTTGGGGAGCCCAGAACGTCTTTCCAGAGGAAGGCTCTGGAGGGCCTGCTACATGTCTTCCGGGAGCGAAAGGAAGACGACATTCGCTTCTCTGCTGCCGAGTGTCTGGTCCGATGCATCTCCGCATTGGACGTCCCTTCACCCTCTGCACATGAGGAAACAAGTACCGATGTGTCCAAATCTAGCGGGACAGCAGATTCGAGCGAGTTGCAGAGTATAACAGAACTCAGGGAGCACAGCTACGGTGTGCGAGAGAGGATCTACGACGATGCTGACCAGAGCAAGGTTTCTTTGTTGCTGAGACAGTCAAAACGATCATGTCGCTGGTCTTTGACGAAAGGCCAAACGCACGACCAGATGGATTTGTATGTCTGTTAACGTTTATCAAGTTGTTCGCGGACAGATCAGAGAGTGAGAAGTACACATTTGCAACCACCGCGGACGAAGCGCGAATCACTCAGGAGCAACAGTTGCTTCTGGATCTTCTGCCAGATGTACAAAGGCGTTTACTGTGTTCTTGTCAGATCGATCCGACTTCACGCAACAGATGGCCTCTTACGGCATTGCGTTGGTGTACAACATATGCCCCCAAAGGATCACAAGTTCTTGTTGGAAACCTTGTCCGATCTTTGACGGCAGGCAAGCGGCTGCTGCGACGGTCCCGGGCGATCAAGGCGTATTGCTGGAATTCAGCGGCGTGGACGTTCAATCAAAGTCGGCTGGCGCGCCGTCTGGGACGTATAAAGAGCTCTGCAGTCTTGCTCAGGACATGGGTCAACCCGAACTTGTGTATAAGTTCATGGATCTTGCCGGCCATGCCGCGCTTTGGAACAGTCGCAAGGGCGCCGCATTGGCTGGTAGTGCGCTGTTGAATAATGAAATCGCGGCCGAACATCTTCGGCCGCACGTGAAGAACCTTTTGCCACGGTTGTATGTGTATTGCCATGATCCAACTGAGAGCGTCCGCATTGCTATGGGTTCCATTATATCGGCCGTTGTCAAAGAGTCTGGTCACGGCTCAGTGGCAGAAGCTATAAAGGCAAACTTGCCGGCGGTAACTGAGCATTGCATCAAGTCAATCGTTTCGAGGCAATGACGTTCACGAGAAGCGGGGTGCGCAGCGCTTCGGGACGTGCTTACGTCTCGCACATGGGAGGAAGTGAAAGACTCGTTGAAGGATTTCTGGTACCACAGGCTGAGGGCTATGGATGACATCAAGGAAAGTGTGCGCAAGAGCGCTCAGGGGACTGGAAGAGCACTCTCGGAACTCTCTATACATCTATGTAATCCAGGGTATGTTGGTGAGGAAAACTCGGCTCAAGCTGTTGGCGTTGTGCTGTCAGTGCTAATGACGTCTATCACACACAGCGCAGAGGAGGAGAGAGCACTTGTGTCCAAGACTCTGTCTGAGATCATAAGGCATGGAGGAACGGCACTGCGGTCGTCTCTGCCGGATTTGATTGCGAATTTGTTGGAAATAGCGACGGAGCTGGAGCCGCAAATCTTGAACTACGCGGAGTATCATGTGGCATCACCGGAGGAACTGTAGAACGCTCGGGTCACTGCGGCAAGTATGTCATCGTCTCTTTGATCGAATCACTTGAAAAGTTGGGAGGGCAAGTTGATGAGACAATCGCCGCCGAGGTGGTTTCCAATCTTGCCCGACTAGCTCGCATAGGAGTGGGATTTCCGACACGCGCAGCGACAGCGAGGTTGATTTCGAGCGTTCTCCAATCCAGAGCGGTGGTCATGGAACCGTACGCTTCAAAGCTTCTGTTTCCGGCGGCAAACGCTGCTGTATGGAGCGAAATGCTATGCTTCGAAAGGCATGGTGCAACGCTGCTGGTAGAGCATCTAAGTTGTGCCGCGTCGATGAAGTTGGAAAGTACTGCCAACAAATTAGCAAGAAGGGCACATCGGAAGACCCTCGGGATCGTTCGCTTGCCTCATCACTGGCTGCTGGGTTGTGGCGAATGGCTCCCGATACTGCTCAGCAGCACGCCAGCTCAATACTGCATCTGGCATACATGGGACGACGTGAAACAGACGATGATGCAGGAGATGCCAGCAAGAACTGGAAAGATATCTGGGATGAAGGGGCGCCGATTACTCAGGCCGGGCATCGTTTGTACGAAAGGGAGATTGTTGAAATATGTGAGCAACGTCTATCTACTTCTGCTTAGTACCGCGTAAAGAGAAGCGCTGCAGCCACGCTAGGGACCTGGCCAACGCGTCGAATGACACAGTGGATGTGCAGTTCATGTCTCGAAGCGCCAAGCGTTGTTGATGGTGCTTCCGGGTCATATTTGGGAAGGACAACATGTTCCCATTGAAGCCATTGGGTCTCTGGCAGATTCTTGCTTGAGTGCATCTCTGTGGGAGGCGTGCGGAGGGGCACAACTGTCGTGCAGGCTCTGCTCTCCGATCCCATCGAGGGAAGAAGGACTATCGCATTGCAGCCATTGATGCAGCGGGTAAAGTGCTGGTGAACACTCGGGAAACCGTGTGCATGTACGAGGAAGTCAAACACCATTTGTCAGAAATGGTGTCACCAAGCTCGTCCGATGTGAATGCCAGCGTACAAACGTATCGCGTATGGCGTGGGTAACTGGGTCTGATGCGGATGCTGTTGATCCTCGCAATAAGGCGCGAAAGGCGCAGAGGCTGCATTGCAAAGCGGCGATCCAATGTCTGCAATCTGCAGTCAACGGAGAGCGGGAATGGAGAAGCAAATAGAACACATACAAGATCTTCTCTGTGTGTTTGAGGAACTGATGCAGAACGATTGGACGTCCGACTAGTTGTACTGCAAGCGGCTGAGAGGTTGTCCGAACGCTTCTCAACAAATGAACTGCAATTTGGAGACTCCATGGAACGACGGGAGGCATTGACGAAACGATTAGTAATCCTCAGCAAAAACGGCGTTCACGAACCCAAGTACAACATGCTAAGAAAGAGCGGGTTAGCAATTCTTGATCACCTGGCGAAAGTTATCTCAGATTCTGCGACAATGAAAGATATGATTGGAGAAGACACATTGGCAGCGATCAAGAGGTCTCGGAGCGAAGATTCCGAACCTGGTGTGCGATCTGTCGCTATAAGACTGTGTACAGTGTTTGGGGTTTCGTGATGATTGTGTCAGTTGTGGTACAAGCATAACTCGATGCTGAGAAGTAGAGCTCAGTTAAGACAAGGATTGGCTAATCTGTGTTTATATTTCTACCTGGTGACTGACTGTCCATCGACAATCAATAACTCAACGCATGCCGTTCGCTTAGACGCTGCCCCTTTGACTCTAGGTAAGCTTAGAACGCAGCAAGTTTGTTGCATTCGCGTTTACATACATGCGATGTAGCTTGTCGATAGATGCAGTGCTTGGGACTCGGGTGAGCACCAGCCGCATATGCCCCTTCTGTTCAAGCCGAGTGCATTGCGTCGCCCTAATCCCAAATACGGGAATTGAAAGAGTTGTGGGTTCTGCTGCTGCGCTGTTGAAGCGAGGGGTCAAAAAGGACGATACTCAAGCGTGACGAGGCGCTTTTCGATCAAGTTTTTGTTCTACTTGATGCTTCAGTACCCTTCACAGCAAGGAGCAATTTCTCCTCATTCTGTTGCATCTCGACTAGCGAGGGTGTGCGACCACTCTCCCTCTGTGACAGGCGTTGAGTGGTTTCAATCTCACGCGATCAAGATGTATGTTGATTTTCTCGTCGTATCCAGCCACCGTGTTCAAATCCTTGACGGTGTCAGGGAGGCAGCGAGTCTTGTTTCCTGCTGCGAGAAGGAATTTACGATTCTTCAACTCTGGCAGAAGCAGACTACTGTAAGAGCGTCATCGCTTCTCTTCCGCGGTTTGTTTGTATTGCAACAGTGATCCTGTTTCGAACCTCCCGGTCGTTCGAAGTCACGTACAACATCATCTGCTCAGAATGACCTGGTGTCGGTGGAAAGGCAAGGCACGGTCGTGCGTTGAAAGCAGGTCTGTACACGTTCTCGACCATTTTGGTTCGACGCGTGCTCGATGTGACATGAGTAATAGAACGGCGCGTTCTCTAGTCCTTCTTGAGGATTTGCTTGTCTTTTGTGGACGGCCAGATGGCCATCTTGGAGCTGAGTTTGCAGACAATTGTCTGTCGCCGTCATCACTCGACGCGCTTCGTCTCCTGAAGACAAACGTCATACAACGTGCATGTTCTTTGATGTGTTGGGGCTCTCTTGCTTCAAGGATTGCGATCTGTACCTCGCTCGATGTATGAGAGATGACAAGTCCGTTATCTTTTGACATCAGTGAGTTCTTGGAAGCCGAGAGAGAGACATTTTACTTTCTCTCGATCCCAACCATCTCTTCAAGTAGCTGCTGCAATCCTCCTTTTTATGACGCAGCTTTTTCCCGTTGATAAGACACGCTTGCCAGAACAAAAAAGACGGGCCCAGATTTGACCAGGAACGAAATATGGGCGATCTCAGGATGACGAGGAAGTTAGTCGATGGCAAGGATGGTGCGCAGATGTTCGAAAACCCCGCGCAATGACGGCATTGGAAGAGATCTTCACAGAAGGCGAGCCGCAACGTAGCAGCTTACTCGCCGCTGAGAATGAACGAGACTACCCCAACACGACCACCGCCAACAAACCACACCCAGATATAAACAACGAAGATGAAAAAAAAACGTGTTTATACATATAGAACACGAACTCCGTAGCATTTCCCACCCCATGAGAAAAAAAAAAAAAAAACAAAAAAAAAAAAAAAAAAAAAAAACAAACACCAACTACCACACAAGAATAAAAAAATAAAAGTCTGTCACTTGTCTTGTTTTTCGTGAAGCATTCCCATACCACACATAAACAAAAAAAAACAAAAAAAACCAAAAAAACAAACAAAAAAAACAAATCCTTTATTACACTCCTCCTCATTCTATTTTTTTCATGTTACGGTTCATATTTTATCTACCTCGTTTAGTTCTCTCCTTTGTCGTATTTTTGCCGCGCTGCGTCTCGCGCCGCCTGGCTTCCTTGGCCCGCCCGCCGTTTCCTCCGGCTTGGCCCCTCTCCCCTCTCTCCTCGCTGGTTTCCTTCCCGCGTCCCCTCCCGTTCGCGTGCGTCCTCCTCCGCTCTTCTCCCTCGCTCCTGCTTGTCGCGGTCTTTGTTCTGGTCCCCTTGCTCCTGTTTTTCGTTCTCTTGCGGCTCGTTGCCGCAACCGCGCTGTCTGGCCTTTGGCCCGCGCTGCCGCTTTTGCCCTTTCTTGGGCCGCTCGTTGCTCCGCCCTCCCCCGTGGTCCCGCCCTCGGTCGCTTGCGGGTTTGCCGGCTGGTTGCGCGCGTGCTCCTGTCCTTCTGTCCCCGCCTCTTGTCCGTGGTGGCGCCGAGCTTGTGTGCTCCCGCGCCCTTTGTCCGCGCCCGCGCGCTCTGCTCCTCGCTCCCTTCTCCTGGGGCCTTGCCGCCAGCTGCCGCCTTTGCTTCGCGGCTGCCCTCTCCCGCTGGCTCCGACGGGTGTTCGTCTCCCCGCGCCCCATGTCCGCGCTGCTGCGTCCGCGCCCATTGCGTCCCTCCCGTGCGGACTCTGGCCCGCCCTTTTGCCGCCGCTGTCTTCTCCCGCCTGGCCCCCGGACGGCCGGGGGCGCTTGGGGGCCTCGCTTCCTCTTGGGTGTGTCGGGTTGTTTCGCCGCTGCCTGCGGCGTTCCCGCCGGTGCTGTTCGCCCGTTGTTCTGGTTGGTGGGCGTTGGTTCGCCGACGGGTGCCTGTCTTTCGCCCCCATTTGGCCGTCCTGACTCCCCCGGCCGCGCCGTCGCCTCCGTGGCTTCGTCGGCACTTTTGGTCTGCGCCTGTTCGCCGCTGGGGCTCCTCTTTTCGGTGGTCGCCGCCCATCCGCCGCTTCGCTCGCCGCGCTGCCGCCCCGGGCTGTGCTGGCCATGTCTAGCAGTTTGGCTCCCAGCTTGACACGCGCCCTTTCCCGGCGGCCGCGGTTGCCCCGCGGTGCGGTGGCCTGGCCCTGCCGCCCCGGCTGGACGCCCCCTGTTTTCTGCGCTCGGCTCTGCCCCGGTTGTCGTCCCGTATCCCTCGGCCTTCGGCGTCCTGGCTGTTCGCGGTCCCGTCCTCGGCGCCGCGCTTCGCCTGGCCCTCCCCCGTGCGGCGTTTCTTGTGGGGCCGTGTGTTTGCCGCGCCTGCCGTTGCGGGGGTTGCTCCGCCTTTCGTTGTGAGCTGGCGGGAGCTGTGTCCTGGTCTGTTGCTGCGCCTCGATGACTCGCGCGGCGCTCTTGGCTGGCGTCGGGTGGTGTCTCTCCTCCCTTTCCGGCGGTGCTGCCGCTTTCCGTGGTCGCGCCGGGGCTGCGGGGTTGGCTGTGACGTTTCTGTTCGCGCGGCTTCCGTTCTATTCGATTTGGTTGCGGTCCCGCCCGGCCTCGGGTGGCTTTAGCGGTGCCCCCGGTGCGTCTGCCGGGGCCCTGCCGGCCGTGGCGGGGCGGGGGGCTCTCGCTTTTGGCCTCCCCGGCTTTATGGCGGTTGTCGTCTGGACGCCCCCGTCCCCAGGCTGTCGGTCCGGCTCTCGTGCGGCGGCGCTGTTTTGGCG